>CABFWB010000098.1:379269-407494 GCA_902151455.1 Timema bartmani
TTTTTTTTTTTTTTTTTTGTTATTTTTGCAAGGTGTCCTTATATTTATGGTAAGCCCTGTATACATAGCTAACATATTATGGAGATGTTGGCATAACTGTCACTAGTGCATGATTTTTTCCCTCCAAACATTGTTTCATCAAATTATGACCACAAGTCGGTGCATGTACACATTGTGAAGAGCTATCTATATAGCTCAAGAGAGAACTAAATGGCACAACTAAAAGTGGTAACTGTGCAACTTATTAGATAGCAAAAGATGTGCAAAAATAAAATTCTCCTTCATTGGATAAGCCTGCCAAACTAAGTTAACATGTTGAACATATTCTTGCACTTTTAATTTCACATAGAACGTTTTGCTACAAAATATTACTGTTCCAGACCTTTATTACTACCGTTAACTAACAGCTACGTAGTTCTGTGTATAACAATATAACTGAAGATGCTGTAGTTTACATTTACCATGAAGTACAGGCTAGAAAAGGTGCAAATAATGTGTAGTTTTCTTCTGTACTACACTTGAAACGTTACTGTTTTATTGAGATATAATTGGTATTTATAGCCCCGTGATAGAGCGCCAATTATTACAATACAGTATTATTGAGATATAACTGTCCCGCGATTGGGAGCAAATTACAACTTTCGTGAATTGATTGTGAGATAATTGGTTATTATAGCCCCGTGATTGAGTGCCAATTATTATGATATTTTACTTGGATAAATACAACTGTTAATGTTGCACACGATTTTTTGAAGTTATTTTATCTTCGGTACAAAGATAATTATAAAGTTTTACTTGAACTACAGATTATTTTCTCTGTATTCTTTGTATTTAAGTTAGTAGTACTGTCGTGATATTACATGTTCTCTAGGTTTATGTTGCCGGCACTCTGTGTGTTCATATGCACAAACAGCTTATATATGACATGCCTCTTGCCCCTCGGACCTCTCGTGACCAGTGTCAAAACCAAAAAATCAAAGGCGTCCCTGTTACAGGTGTCTTGAAGGCTAGCATCCTATTGGTTATAGGAAACTAACGTTTCTTGCTTGTTTGGTAAATACTTTTTGGTTGTACATATGGTAGAGAATTATAAAATTTTGATTTTTAAGGATTAGTGGCTACACATCTACATGAGGACATTAAACTCCATTCAACCCTCTGTATAGAACATCGAAAGATAAGAGAATTCTTTTAAGTGTCCTATAATTCATATAATTTTAGTTTAGCTATGATCATCTGTAATAGTATCTATATTAATCATAGGGAGTCCTGTGATGCACACATACGTTCTTGGAGAAAGAACCATCATCTTGGGGATTTTACTATTGAAAAAGCACAACCACACAACCAGAAGGTTTGTGTGCAGTAAATTTATCTAAGTCAATGGACATTCAAAATACTCTAAAATAGATCCTATAAAGACGTTATGTTTAGAGATTCTACAAAACCATAATAGACTGGGAAAAAATTGATGAGGGAACCGAGTGAAATGTAAGGTTTTTTCCATTGATTAATATTTTAGAAATATTTATTTGTATTACTGTAGGCGTAAGCACATATAATAAATTGTTAAATTTAGAATTTTTGTAAACTGTTAGAAAAAATTAATGCTTTGTTATTGATAGTTAAAAATAACAAAATGTATTTTTCGATAGTCAAATGGCGAAAACAAGATGCTTAGGAAGAAATTTGGTACAAAAAGGAATAAAGATTTTGGGGAATGGAGAAGGTTAGATAATGATGAATTGCATATCCTGTATTCATCTAAAGACATTATAAGGTTAATCAAAGTCTCAGATTATATTGGGCAAGACATGCAGCGTGAATGGAAAAATCTAGAACCATGTTCAGGATATTCTGGCAAACCCAGTGGGAAGAGACCATTGGGAAGACCTAGACACAGATGGGAGGACCTGAAAAAGTTTGGGTGTAATGAGGTGGATTGGATAGAACTAGCTCAAGATAGGGATAGGTGGCGTACTTTTGTAAGTGAAGCAATAAACTAGAGTTCTTAATGCCATAGAGTAAGTCAATGTGTAAGCATAAACTAAAATAATGTAATTACATTTTAAAAATAAATTAATACTAAAGAAGATTATCCATACATGTTTTATAAGTTCACTTTAGGACGAAATAAATAAAATGAAAGGTTTTTGAACTATAATTATTTTAATAATTTCCAAAACATCAGTCCAAGTTCTTTTTATCTCTATGTTTGATCGCCTAATAATTAAATATGTGTAATTTATAGTAGAGCTAAAGCAAATACCTTTGGATTTTTTTAATATAGATATTGGGCCTAAATAGATTGCTTGGGTACTAAAACAAATCAAAAAAAAATAAAACTTATTTTTCATTGTAGGCAACATTTGAAAAACTGGAAAATGAACTAAGGGAAGTAAATCAAAATGCAGAAGCATTAAAGAGGAACTTCTTGGAACTTACAGAGTTGAAACATATTCTTAGAAAGACTCAGGTGTTCTTCGATGAGGTAAGTTGTAAAACTTGGTTGTCTAGAAATGTTATAAAACTATCACTATTAATGGTTATTCCATAACCATACTAATTGTACCTATAGGCCAAAGCATAAATAAATTCAATTTCCTTAATAGACTTTCTTCCATACATTTGATTTAAGCTAATTTATATTATTAATTTTGATGTAATTTGTTTGTCATAAATATTTTCAAAAATATGGCTCGGATGTCTTTTTAAAACCATTGAATTCGATCAGACTATTACTCTACAATTGAATCAAGTTCAAATTTTACAAATTTGCAGGCATAATATACACCCCAAACATATATTCCAGTAACATTTGTGTGATTGATTAATTACTCTTTCAAAGTGAATTCATTTTTATTTTAAATCAGTGATTTTTTTTTTTTGTTAAAATGTTGATTTTGCCTTCTTTTTTTTTAAATTATTTAATCATGTTGGGATATTAAGATTCCTTAATGTCTTGATTTTGTTTTAGATTTTACATTTTCAACATGATTTATTAAACCTCACATTAAAAATGCTATTTATTTTATGAAAAAATAATATAATTTTAAGTTTATAAGTAAAAAAAAATAGTATAATTACCCAGTATAATTACCCATTTTTCAGAATTTTGTAATTTTGCTTTTACTAGAACTTTGATTTGAGAGCTATGTATTCAGGTATTGAAAATATTTATCTTATTTTTTTTAAAACCATATGAACATTTTCTCACACGCAGTTTATTAGTGTTTAATTACTAAGACTTGACTCTAGTGAACTTAGACCGATTTCCTTTTCTAATGACTCGTCGGTGGCTAAATAAAGAGTTACACTTTATAATGTGAGACATTTCTTGACCATGGCAAACCACTTGTAATTGGTTCCATTCATAACTATAAGGACCCACTTTGGTAGCCGCATGGTAAAAGGCGCTATTCTACCAATAGACTATGCCGTTGATGACGGGGAGATTGTGTTTCGATCCGAGTTGGGTGTACTGAGGGTGGTTTTTCCTAAATGGTTTTCCACTCTTTCTCAATACAAATGTGGGTACACATCCTATAAATTCAACCTTTCTCATCCCTTACTCATTAGCTTAATTAGTAAATAAGCGTATAACCAAAATGGTAAAGACACATGTTAAACTCTTAAGGTTCATTAATAAGAACATGAGTAGAGATAGCTAATCATTTTCAATCGGTGTGCTCGATTCCTACCCAGTATGTTGGAACTTTAGTTCCTAGACCCGGTCAGATGTATTTGTGGTAGATTTACATCCTTCTATGTGAATGCGAGTGCACTTCCTTGGAATAAATCTTCCAAATCCCTAAAGCTTAAATTAGTATTTGTTTTAGACCATATCCATAAAAAAAAGGTATTCACTATTTAACTACAATGACATATGTCTCTATGTTCGGGCTCACATATTGCAACCTGTGAGATTAGAGGACTTTGTGTTGCATGTATCTTTGTCACATTTTAGCAACTTTTTAACACTAAAAATATTACTACAGTAGCCCCATGGCTTCTTTGGTGCTGAATGACAGCTCACAGCTTTGAAAAGCTACCAGACCAAATTATGTATCCCTACGCCGAAACATATGATCTGCAAAAAACATGTGTTTAGCAGCTATCACTTCTGACAGTCAAAATTCAGGTATATACCTAAATGTTGACTGTCAGAAGTCAGCTGTGAACTGTCAGTCAGCACCAAAGAAGCCATGGGGCTACTGTACTTTAGACTAAACCTTTTCAATAGGCCTATTGTTTATTGTGACCTGTAAGTGCCATTATCATGTGAGTCAATATCAAAAGGTTCCAAAATATTTTTTAAGAAATAAAATTCAAATATTGGTTAAGTAAGAAGAATTTAGAATGGTAGGCTTATAAGTAAAGGTGTTTCACTAAAAACATAACCATTATAATTTTGATAGTCAATTTTATTTTACTATAGTCTTTAATTTTGGGGATCTAGAAGTATGAATTAAATTACAATATTTTGGAATAAAACTTATTTCGGTTTTAATGGTGCATCAAAAAATACTGCATACAGTACAGCTCTTTATAGCCATATTTACCTGTAACATTCAACATTAATCTAAAATAATGTTGATTAATGATGTTAATGCTTAGTATTGAAGTATAGCACAACTTTTCATGGCTTACAGTGTAAATAGATAAATAAATCAATCAAAAATTGTACTTTGTGACAGTATACTTTATATACACACATTAAATATGCTAATGGTCTGGGGATGAGGCCTTATTTGTGGTAAATAAAAACTATCTGATTTTTCTAAATAAAAAGTTACATTTCGGTATTAAAACTCTGTTAATAAAACACCTATTTCTGCAAGTAAAATTTAAGTGGAATAGTGCTATAGATATAAAAATTATGACTAAATTTCTCATTCTTAAATTTAAAATATTGGCTTGTGGTCACAATGTGACTGTCTTAAAAACCAGATCAAACGCACATTTTACTTCTTTACCAATAGTCTTTGGTTGAACAAAATAAATTTTCTATAATGATAACTTTGATTGGTTACAGGAATATTAAGAAGATGAAAATTGTAATAGGGTGGTTGCAACTATTTTTTTCTGGTAATTTCATGCTAATAAGTCAAAGAAAAATAATGTCTGTTACATAATAAAAATATATTTAGTTTTAATATCATTAACTATTATCATCATCAAACTAATTGATTACTATTCACATACAAAAGGAAAAGTAATCAATTTCACAATAAGGTCCAATTTTGTATAATTTTGCATATGTAAAATATATTTTAAAATGCTACAATAGATTTAAAAAATATTTTAATATTCATTATAATGCGCTCGGAAAAGTCCGTTAAAACACGTCTTCCTTAATGTTGTGGTCGCTACTCAATATTTAAACCGATTAGGGACTAGGCTTATTAGTTTTAAGGTGTTTTTTTTCATGGTAAAAAGCTCTCTTTGATAATAGCTATATATGTAAAATCCCTTATTTTTTATTGTGATCACAAATTTTACGTGCTGTGGCTTATTCTTTGTGGTTTTAAAATCTAAAAATGTCTTAGTGTACAGTTGAAAGGGCAAATTAATAGTAAATGAAAAGATTGTCTTGTGTTTATCACAATAATTTATGCTTGTGTCAATATTGTAATTGCGGTTTAGGCAACAAACCCTACCAAACTAATAAAAAAACTGAAAAATATGTTAAAGGAAAGAAACATTCACTTAACTTAAACTAAGTTTCTGTGTTTGTGTAATCAAATTATAGGTCATAGGTTTAGAAGGCGTCTTTCTTTCTGATAGTAAAAAGTATCATACAACTCCCTTTCACTTCTACCCCAGTAAATTTCACTAGTAATAAAAACCTTTTCAAATACCTTTACTTATAAGTCTAAGCAAATACCTTTGATTTTATTTTCCTTAAAAAGCCATTCATAATAAGCTGATTAATTTTTTAAGCTTAAGAACCAAAACATTTTAACATGTTAAAATTAAGTTTGCTTACATTACTGGCTTTAAATGTTTTTTCAAACCTTATGCCACAATAATTGTCATGTCTCCATATCTTCACAATAATCTACATTATTCTTCCCTAAGCCGTCTATATCTTATGTTTTGAAATGGCTTTTACTCAGATTAATTGCACTATTCTTTGAATGTATATGGACTCATTTGTTATATTTGCATTTGCATGATAATTGAAAAATATATATAAGTAAGCTTAGTAAGGATTATCGTTGTACTTTGCATAATCATTGTACTTCCTAATATACATTTCAATATGTATTCAGTTGCGTTATATTATTTAAAATCTTACTTGATAACTAAATAAAGGAAGTTTTTGTAGTGATGATTTCAAAGATTAAAATTATTAATAAGGCATTGAATCTCTCTTAACATTTGATAATTAGTCAAAATAACATAATCACTAAAAAATTTTCATTCAAACGCTTTTTATTTCAACTCACTTAGCTTCATTGTTAGAATCTCTTGGTAAAGCTGTCATAATTTTTTTGCGCATAGGCACTTTTTGAAACAATACTTTTCAACTTGCTCGTGGCTGTTCACAAAGCTATGAAAACTTTACTAAGCAATTCTAAAATGGTAGCCTTACAAAAACCACACATAATTTATTTGTTTGGTTGTATTAACTATGTACATTTTTATTTCAAACTTAATAAACAAAGTTTCTTATCTTTTGGACATCTAATATCCTGTGAAAATTGTTTTGTTTTTTAGATTGTGTGGAATAAATTGTGAATCTTACTAATTGATGATGCAGTTATTCTTCTTTTTTAGAACTTTTCCTTATAGATCAGCCTGGCAGACAACTTATCACCTGTTTTTTAATTAGATAAAACATTGGGCCTTGCCACATCCCAACCCACTTTTGAGCAATCTAGCTTGAAGAAACTGGTGTTGGATGTTTTATGCAAATTTTATTCATATCAATTATTTAAAGTCCATATCTCAGCAATTTATATATTTATGTTTGAAATATTGGTGTATGAATCCTAGTTCAATTTTCAATTATTTAATTATTTTTAATTTATATATTTCTCATGATTGATTTATTACTTTAAAAAATAAAATATGAAATTAAACTGTTGGAAATGTCATTTTCACATTTAAGGAGTCATAGGTGTTTGTTGGAAATATTAATTTAATTTTGCCAAAAAAATTGAGCTATTTCTAAATTTCGCACTTGTAATTTTGATATTTTAGGGAAATTATTAGTGTATTTGTTAATGTATATGTTTGAAAACTATTTAATCTTATAATTTATTAGTAAATCCTAACATTACCAATATCAGGCAGTAATAGTCTGAAATATCTCTTAAAATGTTTACATTTGGAGCTTTTACCAGGTCTTATCAGTAAATCCTAGCATTGACCGACATGTCTTGATAAAGTATTCATAGTTATAATTTCGATTTTTCAAACGTATTATTTTAGCTAGCTATTTTTTGATTACTGCCAAGCATTTTAATTTCGTTAGGTTAGGTTAGGTTAGGTTATTGGCCCTTAGCCACTATAACATGCGAACAAAGGGTGTGGCACAGGAACATGTTAGAACCTCCAGAATAGTCGGGCAAAAGAGGGGATCTCTTAAGTTCTAGCTTTGACCAGCTCTCAACAGTAAACCAATAACCTATTGTTGTTGGTAATGTTATGATTTACCAATTACCAGTAAATTCTAAGATTTACTAGTCTTTAAACATTTACAGTAAAAATATATATCACTAAAATTAATCTTTAATTGTGCAAGCCTATTTAACTTTGTGCTTCAGTATTTGTACACTAAAATATTATATGTATTATCTATACTGTTAATATATAAATTAGAAAAAATAAAGCCTTTTAGCTCTGACCAATACATTTACGTTGCACAAAATCATTATTAATGCACGTTTGGTAATAATTAATATTAAAATATCTTTATTATTATTAACTGTATTATAAACCAGCTATTTTCACACAAGTTGTTTATACCCTATAGGCTATTTTTAAAATAATTATTGTTATGAAATTAAATTTAAACATTAAAAAAAAATCAATTTCGTTCATATAATCACATAATTTTATGTTTTACTAAATAAACTTATTGGGTGAAAATCATATCTAAATTAAAGTAACAGTTTCCAATTATGTTGTATTTAATATAATATGCATTTTTCCTATCCTATATTTTTTCAAAAAACTTTAAAAATGAAATATACATCCATTTATTTGGCAAACTATAAAGTACCATAATTAACTGAATGCATTTTAGATGGTCTGTAAGATTTGATACTCAACTATTTCATTTCAAACACCTCCAAAAACTTAGGACTCTATGTATGTGATGATGCACTAGAAAAATCAACTCATTGCGATTATTTTGAAATAAATTTGAGTTAATTGTATTTATTGTAAGCATAAATTATCTTTGCATCATAAAACATGCCACTTCAGTAAGCTATGATTGTTTTTTGTCATTTTTTTAAAATAACTGTTTGGTGGTGATAATTGAGTCAAAAACACTTACAATACAGTGTTGGACTCGACTGGGGATTATAAAAACCTTTATTGCAATTTTACAACTGATACAAGAGCCTGAAGTTGTTTTATTTTTAACAGTCTAGCTTTCGAAAGAACGTGACTTTGCAACACAACATCTCTTTGCTGAGTAACAAAAGCTGTTAGCATTCCTTGATACAAATGTATACTTGTGTTTTGGGGCAAAATAAGCATAATATTTTACTTAGCCAGTTGAGAGGAGTTGCTTATACTGTGTGTTAGTAAACATGACCATCATGTTAACCTACACATTTAAATATCAAAAAATTCATATTATGTCAGTTAATCTTTTGTTTCAAAGTTATTATTGTTTAGCTATTGTTTCTTCCATTTAAATTATTGAAACATCTTTTTATAACAATTGAAGTAAAATTTAGTTTCCGGGTCAGTTGCGTTCTTTTGAAAACAAGATTATAGGTGTCTGTTTTTTCTTGTTGATATCTGTTGTGTGTTTTCAAGTAATGGCCGTTGTTGAAACCTTTGCACATATCAAACACTTTTAAGTTTCTATTTATTCAATTTTTATTTCTTTTTTCAAGGATTTATTTCTTAGAATTATTCACTTTAGTAGTATTTTAGTCCTAAGTATATTTTTTTTATAATTTTCAAATAAACTCGTTAGTTTTTAGTTTGTAAGACGGTGTTCGTGTTCCAGGATTGGTGGGCCTATACCTAGTCCATAGTAACAGTTGAATAAAGTTGAATATTTTACAAATGTTAAAATCTAAGCTCTATACTTCGAATGTGGTTTGCATCAAATTATTAACTCACTTTAACACATATATAATACTAAATGTAAGCAAGTGGATCTTTATTTTTTTCATAGTAAAAATTAATGTTTTCTTAATCGGGCTGCATTTTTTTAAAATTATCGTACTTTGTTTAAACAAGAGAGCCTATTTTTTGTTAATACAGTTAGCTTTTTAAGCCATTTTTATCTTTGTTCTGAATCTTTTATTTGGGAACCAAACAAAAATATCCACTTTAAAATTATCATATAGTTTTTGCATTTAAATAATTCTTTGTGAAGTACCAGTACTTTTAAATATAAATGTAAGAAAATTTTAAAATGTTAATTTCTATGTAAATTTTGTTTGTCCTACTTGTTAATTTTATTTAAAAAGCTATCTTTGGCTACTTTTGATATCTTATATACACATTGATCAAAAACCATTGACATTTGCTGGATTTAAAAACACACACTACCCTTTTCAAACAGACAGACACAAGCATTCAAGTATGGTCAGCTTACGTAACTGAAGAAATGATAAACAATTGGGAGTTTGTGAAAGCAACACATGTCGAGTCCAGCCGTGATTTTGTTTCAAGCTCATCAAATCTACTTCTGAGCCCTAGGGTTTCGAACGTGAAGTATTGTTTTCAAACTTTTAAGCTTGTGGCTTGCCAGCCTTTTGACATTGGCATACGTATGTTGTTTTTTTAAAGAAAGAAAATACATTTTTAATGTTGATGTCGTACCCGTCGCCGAATGCATTTGTTGGCATACTGTATTTTATTTTTTAATTTTGAACGCTACATTGTTGTGTTAAAATTGTGGACCATTGATTATTCTTTTGCTTCAAAAGTTTTGTATCTTGATGTAGGGTGTTTGTGTTGTGAATGTAACCTCATTTGGAATTCGGTTCTATCAGAAATATGGTCGTTCCAGTTGAAAAGTCCACACCCACTATTTATCACTGCCTGTGATCGTGTCCCAAGTTCAGCCCCCTGTAAAGTTTGCATTTATCTTCTCGACTGATATCTTCTCTCTTTTTGGCCCCTACCTAAACATGGGAATGTGTGTTTGGCAGTCCCAGTAGTAAGTGTTTCTTTGGTAAAATTTTAAAGAAAATATATACAGTGTAACCCTTTTTAGTTTGTCTTACCTATATCATTTTATTTTGTGTTCATTAAAACTCCCAAGATGATTGATTATATTCTACATTACAATCTCACTTTGGATTTGTTTTCTTCAAATTTATTTCGATCTATTTTAAAATATTATGTGGAATTCATGGCCATGACATAACATAACATATTTTATATTTCAATTTTATATTCTTCATTGAGATATAACATTTCAAGACATAGGCCTCTGTCCCACACATCATTAAACAATATTCCCAAACCTGACACTTTAAACCAAACCAAGTTTGTCAAATTATAAAATAAATAATTAATTTTAATTCTATTTAAACTATCAACAAAAAAATAGAATTGGAAATTAATGTAACATTCTAAATATATTTTCCAAATAAAATAAGTATTATTAAATACAGTTTTGTAAGACATGCTAATTTATTAAGTTCATAGTTGATGAATTCTTGCTTCCATTAGAAATACCACCCAAACCAGCTAAAGTATATTATTTGTACCAAAAGGTATATGATCATGGCTACTATTTCCTTTTTCACATTTGCATTGGACGTTATGTTGTGAACACTGTGAGCATTATATTTTTTTTTTAAAGTGTGACACTTTATCACACTACAAGAATCTATATTATTTTGTAGGCTAAGTAAACCATTAATTGGTTGAATATTAATCTGTTACACTTTTAAAAAAATGAATTTATATATAGTCAATGATTTTTTGATATAGTCACTGTAGTATGTTACATTATATTTGGAAGAAGGTACAGGAAAGTTGGATAGAAACATATAAAAGGGACAAACACAATATGGCTTTTACAATGAAAAGAACACAGTTCACACTTTACCTCTTTGTCCATTGGTAGCAATGTAATGGTTGGTATGTGTTAGCAACCATTTTCAAATAACTTGGATAACTCCTGAGATCAGCATTAGAGTTGGTTCAAATCCATGTTTTTATGAAGTCTAATCTTCATTTTACTTTTGATTTTGAATCTGAAGCCTGGAAAAAATTATGAACCTCAGAAAAATAAGATATATAATGGAATAATAGAAAATAGACAGTAATTAAATGTTTAAAAAAATCTTATTATCCATTCATTATAACATTCATACATTCAGTATGTTTAATGAGGTGGCTCAATGGCTAAGTAATTTTATAATAATGGAAATTGATAAAAAATAAAATTAACTAATAAGTGTAAAATTAATCAAGAAAGCCCACCTAGAGAAAAAGTAAAAATTTTAGAAGAATCTTCTGTCTTCTATTGTAGAAATAGTAGACTCACATTTAAATACAAATTGAATAATATTTCGGCCTTGTTGCCTTTATCAAATAAAAAGAGAAGAGGAAATACATTATACACTACATATACACTTTACTATGTTTGATAAAGTCAACAATGTTGAAATTTTACTAATTTGTTGTTTGAATGTGTACTATAGAAGAAAGAAACAAAGAATGTCACCTTTGTGCATTGGATTCTTCTCACATTTTTCCTATTTCGCTAACTGGCCTTTCTTCATTAAATTAACATGTATTAGTTTTGTTTTCACTTTTCTATTTTTTATCAATTTCTATTATTATAAAATTAATAAATTCAGTTAATTGTTGTATCAATGATCTGGAACCTTGTTGTTGAGTTTGTTCTATAATTATGTTTGCTTATGAACCACTAATATGCAGCAGTAGAGTTTAAAACAAATTTCAATTGAAAAATTTATTTATTTTTAGTCTTGAATCTGGTATTTTCTCAAATATCCCTATAGTCCTTAATCAGCACGTTTCTAATCTCCAAAACTAATTCTAGCAACCAGTATTGTTTTAAATGTATGAATCCTTACATGTGTGTGTGTTCGCGAATACACATGTGATGATCGAAAAGAGAGTATTATTTACCACAACTTATTCAAAATTTGCAAGTAACTTAAGTAAAGTATTAAAAACTAAATATTTAAAGGTTTCTTTAAGTAGGTCCTCCTTTAAACTAGTCTGGAAATAAAATAAAAAATAAATTATTCCTTTAAGTATAACATTTTAAAAAACTGTTTAGAACATACCTTAAAAGTGTGGCCCAGAGCACAATGTATGTCTCAAGCACTGTTTTTGTATACATGTACTTTGTGTTTAAATACTTGTAAAGTTTTGTTTGGACTGAATAACAGTGACAAATGTTCACTTTATTTAGGTCTTTTGACACAACTATGTTAAACATCAAAAATCAATTCCACACCTACCAATACAATTACTTACTTTTTTTAAATAATAGCTTATAAGTATAGCCTAGTAATAATGTTTTGGTCATTGAAATAGAATAAAAGGATTCACAATTAGCTCTGTGGCTACAGAATTACCTTTACAAAATTAGTGAAGTTTTTAAGAAATAAAAATTGGCCTACAACCTGTTAGTTCACTATTTGTAAATTAGCAAGTAGGTAAATTGAACGTTTTAGTATATCTCTTTTATATATAACTTGTCGTAAATGTTTGACATAAACATATTTTGTTTGTATAATAGTTTTTCTTTAACTATTTCTATGTAATATAGCAGGAAAGTTAAATATTTTCCTTTGGTTATTTAAGTGGAAAACTGGTGTGTTCCATTCACAACCTATTTTGATACATCAAATAAGAAATAAAAAAAACTAATTCTCTTGGTGATTTTGGATGCAATTTTTTCTAAATTATCTTGAAATCTATCATTTTAAGTTTCAAAAAATAATTTCACAAGACTTGAAAGAAATTTTTGATTATTTCTTTATTTTTAAAAAAAGTAATAAAAAACTGTCAGTGCAACAAGTTTTTTTTACCCTCCTAGGCCAACTTAAGATTCATAATTTCTTATTTTTTAGTGAGTATTATTTTTGCTATAACCCTTATTTCATCAAAGAAGCTACATTCAACTTTTTGGGGAATTTTTTTTATGTGGATTGTTTTATGTTTCAAAGCTGTGTCCAAACAAGTGTACAAATGTTTTGAACAAAAGAATTGAGGTCCATATTTTAAAAAGTTGATTTGAAGCGCCAAATGCCAAGCTTTTGCAGATCAAATAGTTGGCTAAATTTTGCAATATAATTTATTCAAACAACTTGTAATTTTTGTGGGAAGATGACGGTAAAATTCTAAATAACTATCAGAATAATTTAACCCTCCCATAAATAATACTGCAAATACCTATAACAGTTATGTTTTAGTAACATTGAAGTATATTTGTTGAAGACGTTTTGAAGTTCATAATTTATGGGCTAGCTAGTGGGTGATTATTTTTTGAATCTCACTTGTTCCAGTAACTATAATACATCACATTTGACTCGCATATTTTTTATTATTAAATAATAAAAAAGTTTTTCACTCAGTATCATGCTAAAATTGCGATTATTATTCATATTAGCTGAGCAGAACACACTATTTAGTTTAAATATACAAAAATTACAGTTGTATAAAGTAAAAGTCTATTACTTAAAAAAAAATATTGTAGTGAGCTTTAATTTTAGTTTTTAAATTCAACAAACATTTATTGTTGAGGCTTTTGTTCCGCTCAGTTCATATTTCTGGTAACTAAATGTTGTGAAAGCTTTTAAAATACTCTTTTTAACATTATTTTTGTTTTTTTAGTAAAATGCTTGTTAAATGGAAACTATACAAAATTGTAAAAACTTTGGATGAGATAATTATTTTTCATATAATAAATATCTAGTTTAATTTGTAAATTGTCACACACAGTAATTAAGTTTTAGTAATCATATACCATTTTATGTGAATCAAGTAACATCACAATTTTTTAACCAATAAAATGTATTTAGTTTATTTTAAATTTTACAAAAGCCAAACCAAGGATATGAAATAATGTTGTAAGTTATTTCTTTGCACGTTCATGTTGTAGTATCAACATGCAATATTAAAAATAGTTCACACTCTTGAACATTCAAAATTCAAAGAATTTTCTAGAGAAACAAGTTGTCAAAACATATCACAACAAATTGTTGAAAAAATTGTATTTTTTTCCTTATTTCTACTTTTGATCAATTTCAAATAAAAAAATAAATGCAGCCAACTTTGATTATCTGACAGTAGTGGAAAGGGTGTGGGATACAGAAAGCATCAGGATAAAACAATCTAAATATGACCATATTTTGTGATTCATCTTTATTGGAAAATATGTTTGGTTAAATCTAGATTGTTGTAGACCAACCACCTCTGGTCTAGTGGTCAAAGTTTCTGGGTTCAATCCCTGGTGCTTCCACAATTTATCTATAAAGCAGTGGGTCTATAACAGGGTCAAATTCAGCTTTGTGAGAACAAATGAGCTACTAAAGAAATAGCAGCTCCAGTTTAGAAAACTGAGATTAATGACCAGAAGGCTTGTTGTGCTGACCACATGACAACCTCTATCCACAAATGTTGTTATTGTAATCGCCAACGACAACAGCAGCTCGGTTTGGATATTTCGCTTGCAGGCTCGCACCATGGAGTTTTTTTTGCTGTAGACCAATGGTTTTCAGGCTTGATTATGTGAAATTTATCTTAAGTATTACTTGACATTTTAGTTTGTATATAAGTGTAAACTCATGTTCTCTAAATTTCTGATTTTAAATGATGAGGGAAAGACAATCGTGTAAATTAATGTGCATGAGCCCTTCTTCAACTCATCCTGGAATCAAGTGTTAAGAGCATCAGTTGTAAATTTATTCTAGACTTTTATTTCTGTAGTTAAATTATGTATTAAAGATTTTATTTTTAATCTCAAAAACTCAAATACTTTAGATTCTTAGTTCATATATATTGGCTGTCACACAGTACTGGCAGCAAAGTGTATAAAAAAGAAGTTATTATAAAAATAAACTTGAAACTTGACTTCTTTATGGGTGAGGGAAAGTTATTGAAGATGAAGCTGAAGTGTTGAGAAAGAACTACTGTCACAGCCGGTGAGCATATTTTACTCTGGCTTCATATGATAGCCCTAACTTCAGTTAACTATGTGTATACAGGTAACAGGTTTGTTTTTTATTTTAATCGTGACATTTCAAATGGTTAAATTGCTTCTTAAAACATCTCGTTTTAAAATCACTTTTTCAGGGGCTCAAGAGACACTCAAAAGAAATATGTATCAGGATAGTAACATATAGTTAGCAACATTCTTTGAATATGAGAATTAAACAAATTTAATCAATCTTTTAACTTAACTAAGTAATTGATTTTTGAAATGTTTCTTATTTGAAAATAAATTCATGATCTGTATCCTGTAGTCAAGACATAAATCTGTAACAAATACATTTTACTATTTACAAATTGAATATATATGCATAGATAATCTTCTTTCAATTAATCTGAAGTTTGTAGTATATTTTTATTAATTTTAATAATAATAAAAGTTAAATTCTAGCTTTAATATATATAACATTCCTAGAGTTTCTGTTATTGTTAGATTATTTGTATGATTGATTTTTTATCGTATAAGAGCAAGTTTCCAAAATATATTTACTGTACAAAACTTTTTTAAATTTAGAAATGTATTTGTTTTAGTACAATTACCTTTTTTGTCATGAGGAAAATTTAACTTCTTTAAAATATAAAATTCAGCAAAGAAAAAGTGTATTCCTTATTTTCTTAATTATTTTGAAAGTATTCCAAAATCAATTTGTTTATTTTTCAAACTGTTTTAACAAAGTCTACTTCATTCTTCTTTTTTTTCTAATGCTTTGCTTGTATTTTTATTTAAATAAATGCTTGATTATTGATTTATTTATATTTTCACATTTACTTTTACTTATCACCTGTTATGAGTAGTATGCATGAGCATGAGGAATAACAAATTTTATTTGGTTTCAGTCGAACACTCAAACAATTCAGTGTTTAGTGACAAACATAGTCCCCATTTTAAAACATGAATGTTCCCTGCTTTAATACTCGCTCTACGAATTGACATACTTTCGTCTCCATACGCTAACCAGGACCAACCTTGTTGTAAGACATTAAGACTGAAACTTTAATAGAGTGGCATGTAGGGAGGTATAAAACTTATTTGCACATTAATTGAAAAGTATTGGTGACATGTTTTGAAGATGTCTTTAAAGTATGTGTTTGATTAAATGCTCACTGTATTTACTTTAAATTGTTGTCACTAAACATGAGCTGTACAACTTTTTTTCTTTACTGTGCTTTGACTTAAGTTCCTCCTCCTTTTAGAGTTTAACTCACATTTTTTTTTTAATGAGCACATGTTTATAAAATAGCTTTTAATGGTTTATATTTGCACGGTAGCAGGTACCTAATATTAATCTATGTGATCACATTACAACTTCTATAAGATAGCTTACTTTTGCCCATATGACACAATTTATTATGATTTAAAAAAAATCAATAGTAGCTTCTACATATTTATTGATAAACTAAATTCTTTTTATTAATAATATATTCAAAGATCATGAGATAAAAATTATACTTTTTTTATTTCACCACTGATAAACAACTATATTCAAATATGAGATAAAAATTACACTTCTTTTTTTTTCACTACTGATAAACAGTTATATTCATTTTTTGTGTTTCTTAGTAGATCTATTTGTTTTTGCAGAATCCCTTAGTAATCTGCTAAATTTGACTCAGTGTAAGTTGAGTGATCTCTTTAATTAACACCTGCTATGATGGTCTCATAGGGGTTGAAAATGTATTTAAATGTTTTTCAAACATCGATATGCTTTCGTTCTGTTTTTACTTGTATGAAGTAAGAGCATTGTTAAAATAATCCAAGTTTGGAAATAATTGACATAATAGAGAATGAAACCCTACTTATAAAAAAGTTATATATATTTAAACTGTATATCTTTGTATATAAGTAATTGAGGGAAAATAATAATTTATTTTGTATGTAGTGTCTTCCTTATTAATGTGTGTTTATTTTCTTAACTCACTGTTTGAAATGTGTTGCTTATGTGATTGATTTTCGCATTGAGTGTGAGCTTTCTTTTACTTGTGTTTGAGCATGACTTAATTTTGTGTATTGTGTGTTTCATTCCTTAATTAAAATTTCCTGTTGTGCGTGTATTGCTATTTATGTTTAATCTAAACTTTCTTTTTTCAAAGTACTATGCATGCTTAAAATTAACATGAAATCATTAAATTGCTAATGGCATAGCATTTTATAAGGATGTACTCCTTACCCTTGAATTAATTTTCATTAATATTATGTAGAACTGTATTTTTATTTTACTGATAGTTCCCCTTTCATCTTCTAGTTATATCTCCAATTTGTTATGCTTGTTTAGTTCTCCCCTGTAAGGCTGCTTAGTTTAAAAAATGATTTTTTCTTCATAAACTGATATTACATTTTACTTAACTACATAAAATTATAGAACTATATGATTTGATGATAGGATATCCCTCTTCTATTAAAAATTTAAAGATTCCCTTTTGACAATCATTATTTTTTTGTTAAATTATCTTTAATATATTTTCTTGTGACACTTAATTCCCATATTGATAAGTCTTAATCATTTATTTAAGTTGGTGGAGTGTGTGTTGTATAATTTTAGTTAGTTACAGCAAAAATCATTGTTGGTTTGTGCATAAATATTCATGCACATGCATGCTCATTCATTAGCATCAAACTATTTATCATTTTAAAATTGTAAACAATTTATTTTAACTATAAATTACTTAAAGTAAAGTTTTACCATTTATGTTTGACTGAGTATGAAATTATTGTTGTATTAGTCAGTTTTTAGTAAAATTGTTTAGATGCACAGTTTATTAGGAAAGGTTATATTAATCCTTAACTGTTACAAAATTTAAAGTATTCTAATTTGAAAGGTCCATTTTATATTACTAAGTCATGATAAGGTTCCCAGGCATATTAAGGAGCTTTTCTTTTGCTATTTAATTATTTGCTTCCTTCCTCAGCTCAATTTTGTTTTATTTCTGTTTTATGAGCCTTGTTAGCATCTGTCTACTCCTTTCGAACCCCTCAGAGCTGTAGTCAAAATGTATATATTTTTGTAACTTTATCTGGGCTTTTTTAAGTAACTAAAATATAAGCTTCTCTAGAAACCAGTAAATTAAAACATCTTGTCTACTAATAAAAATGCATACTACCTAAAGCATAACTGTATGCTTGTAAATAAAGCTTGAGGATAAACTACTTGAACTACAGCCCTGTTTTCCACAAATGCCCTTCCCTGCATGGCTAAGGCCCTGTGAAGGTTTTATCGCGATGGCGGAAATGCTAGGCAAATAGGGGGGAGGGGGGTGGGGCGGGCACTGTGAGCTGAAGTGCGGAGGGTTGTGTTGCCAGGCTGATCATGGCTACACTTCGCAGATGAACGAGTCAAATCGTGAAGAGGAGCAGGTGACCCTTCTTGGAGAGGAAGGGCTACGTGCTGGTGGACAGGCCCTCAAGTTGGGGTAAACTATCTTGTCACTTGTTCTTTGAAGCCATATTTTTCATCCAAATTTTCTTATTTTTTTCTTTTGATTTTTCTAAAATGAGGTTCAAATAAACTTATTATTACTGTAAAAACATTATTTTAGCAGTAAGTGTTCATTGGAAAGAAGTATTTTCATAGGTAAATTATATACTACAATTCACACTTATACTAATTGTCTTAATTTTTTGCATTATTTACTACTTTTAAAAAAAACACAGCAAAAATGTGAATGAAAATATCTTTTGTTAGTGCTCTTTGAACAAATTTTATAAGGCCCAACTTTTTATTTTAAATAGTCAGATTTAAACACACCTCTCTTCTCAAGTTTTAGCATTTAGATAAATTTCCTCCATTATTCTTCCAACATAAACTAAGTGAACACATCTTAACATGTGAGGATAGGTTTGCTACAAAGTATCTTTTTAAAACTTTGATACATTCAAGTTGAGGAATCATTCATTATTTCTACTTATTGGTTGTTTACTTCATGACAATAAATTACTACTAATAAAGGACTTTTATTCAAATTTTTAAGAATATATTTCAAGTCCCAGAATTTTTAAATTTTTGATTACCCAGTCTCGTTATTGAGCTAAGTATGTCAAACTTAGGGCTTAAATTTCATACAAGGACAGTTAAAATATCTTAAGCAATGACAATACACATTACTTGACTGGTATATCTTCTATTGAAAAAAATATTGGGTGAAATTTAGAATACATTATTTTACCCTTTTTTTTACCTTAGTCGTTCAATTTTGGATTAAATGCTTTGTATTTAGTTTGAGTTTTAGTAAATCTACTTTTTGGTGAGTGGTTATCACGCCTGACTGATGGCTGGGGTTTATTCCCGACCAAAGCATTGGGGGTGGTTGGTCCACTGTGATTTTCCTGTCTCATCCTGTTTCATTAGTTTAGATAGTATAGTACATAGTAAGTACTAGCATTAGAATCTTCAAAGGATTAATAGTTTCATCCAGTTTAGATCATTGGTGTTTGAGTTTATTAAACCTGTGTTAATATTTTTCCCAAAAAATTTTCATTTTCCTTGTGATAATAAGTCGGACATTAGAGATTTTTTTAATATTTTGTTAGTATTATTTCATGAATTTTAGAAAGGATTGATTGTGTGTCTCACTGTTTAAGTGATTTAGTTTTTAACATAACAAAAACTGCATTGTATCTTCAGACAAATCAACAGACTAAAGGTAAACTAAGCTTTCACGTTCCAAGGTTTGCTACTTTTTGCTATTGTATCATTAATGCTTTTACAGGTAAGGTTGTAGATAGCATTTTGTAAAGAAAACTTTAGTTCAACATTATGGAATTTTCGCCCATAAATGTATGTTATTCATTATTTAATTAATAACAAACAACACATTCACGAGTAGCATTATTTGGATTGAATGCAAATAGTTCCAAGGAATTGATTATTTTATATCACTGATGCTAGATATGTATTGAAGGTAATTTTTCTATTATTATTTTCTTTGCATTAGTTTAGTTGTCAAGCTTATGATCGATAAAGAAGTGTAAAAGATGTGACTAATGGCGACAGAAATTTCTAGTGATCTTAGACACCAGTCTCTCTTCTTTAATGTCCCTTCACTAATTTGCATGTGGATGATGAAGCAATAACATTATGCTTTGTTATGGTAACTAAAATAATCTCATCTGCTGTTTCTACTGGTGCTGCTGCTGGTCATTTTTTACTAACTCGCAAGACATTAGCAAGTTCAAAATTTTAAACCGAGATGATGTTCAAATAAACTAAATTAATATAGATGGTCATGCTGTCTGGAATTGTGAAGAAGTCGCTCATACTAATTTTTTTTTTTTTGTATATGTTCACTCTTTATACCTTTGGAGTTGTGAGTTTTATAATTCTTTCTTAATTAACTAGTCCCATTGGATTATGAACATGTAGCAAACTTCCACTTTTCGGACATCCTGGCATGTAGTTTTGTATTGTTAAAATAAGATAATTTGAGACAAAAATTATTCACATTTTTAGTGATTTAATTTGATTAAATAGATAGTTATAAGTTAAAACTGATTACTTTTCAATTAAATTTTGGTTCACAAAGTTGACACATTTTTTAAGGGCCAAACCAATTTTTTTTTATAAAATGGAAATTTCTATTCTAGTTTGCATTCAAATCAGAAGTGGCACTTTCAAATTGATTCTCAAATGTGATCAAGTAGGCTAAGAACATCTATCTACTGTTTTGAACATTGCTTATGTCTATTTTTTAATAATTTTAACAGTTTTACTTTTGTTCTGCAGGAAACCTTTTGGTTAATTGTTTAGTTTCCATTGGCTGGGTTGGTAAAATGCAAAAGGGACTGCTTTTTTACTTTCTAGGGTAATGCAATTGTGGTTGGGTACATCACATTAATTAAATATTTTATTTTCAGTCTGTTTAAAACTATATATGTCTAATAAATAGCACACACGTGAAGCTGTGTTATGTTTATTTGTCTTACTACATACTTCTTTCCATCAGTGTCTCTAAGCACAAATGTAACGACTTAACTCAAAACTACTTTGGTGCAGATTTCTCTATGTGGAAAACCTCTTTCCGCTTTTTGAGGTATGTTTTGTTATACATGGAAGAAGGTACGGGTAAGGAGTAATAGAAACATTCTATCCCTCAGTCCTGTATCATAGTTCCGCGTTATTTAACTAAATAAAGTCAAACAAGCCACACATTTTACATGTAATGTTATAATGCGCTTTTGGCCTTTCCATTGCTTTAGATTTGATTTTCTATGTTTGTTTTAATAAACCGTTTTTTAGGCATCTTGGGTTTAAAAATGCCTGCTTTAGGAGAACTTTATTATAATCACGTTTCTAGTATTACTGGCCACTTTTGCATTGGCACTCCATTAAATTTAACCTTAGTAGTAATAATAATAATATATTTAGATGAATAATAAACATAATCTTTACTAAGTGAAGCAAATAGAATATACTCTCCAATCACAATACAATAAAATAATAATATAATCATAATTAATACGCATATTGTCTTCTGAAGCTTATTCATATCCACCATTTTAATTTTTAAACCAAAGTCTAAATTTTGGCAAAATGTATGGGCAGTTCTAATATTTTTTAAATATTTATTGGTTTTTTTATTTTTAATATGGGCTGTATTTATAATTTTTAAATATCACTTGGAAAGCATTCCTTAAAGCTAATGTAAAAAAAATCTTTTGATAGGAGCTACCAGACCATTACACAAGTAATGGTAATTTTGATTTTAATATTATGAAATAATAATTTAATTGAACATTCTAAAGCAAATTTTTGAACATATGATTAATGTAAATTTATTCAACTTTATTTATAAATAGTGTGTAAATTATCAACAAACTTTATTTTAAGACTTCATTATTGTTTTCATAAAGTGGAATTTATCTACCGACACAAATAACTTTCTTTACTGGACTTGCTCTAGTAGACCAACATTGATCCAGAGTATAACATATGTTTACAAATAAACAGTGCAAAAAGTTTAGGGCTCTTGGTTCAGTTTGATGATTTAAATTTTTAATCATGGAATTGATCAAAAATTACACAATGTATGTTATAGACCAAAGTTTTGGTGTGACGATTCAGCCTACCACATGCCAGTTTTATGTCGTGTTTCTAGTACTGTTGACTTCTTTTTCGATGTGTTATTAAACCTTAGTATTAATGATAGTAATGCTTTAGATAACCTTCAACATGGTTAATTCTGGTTTATAAAAACAGTATTTTTAATGTTATATTATTTGTACTAGACCTACATGAGTTTTTTGTTTTTTTTTAGTCAAACTAAATTTCATCACCAAAAGACTATTACTGCTCTCTGTATTCTACTTTTGTTTCTTTGGGTAGTTTCCATACGTTAAAAATGTGTGTTCAAAAGTAATTGAATTTCTTCATGCACTTCACAATTTTTCATAATGGCCTAGCTAAAATTATTAGTTTTTTTTTTTTTACAGTTCTTGAGATTATTTTCAAATTGAATAGTTATCTAGCTTAATAAACAATTGGGCTACATGCTGCCCAAAATTTATTTTCCTTGTAGCCCACCAATCTCAACAAATGAATATAATAGAAAAAGTGGTATCCCCAATCGGCATTATCTAAAAACAGGTGCCACAAACATACTCTCATATAACTAACTATATTGTTATATATCATAATACTACTAATTTGTACTAGTTCTAAGTAACTTTTTTTCTATGTTTGTCCCTATTAATATACTTTATCATGATATTGCCCCGCTCACTATGTTCATTGTATCATATCATCTTGGTCCAAAAGTCATAAGATTGTTTGATACATTTAAATAAATCATGCATACTTGAAATTAAATTAACTTGTGATAGTTTTTTTTTATCAATCTTAAAGAGATCAATTTTGAACAGGAGAATATAAAAATATTAAACCATCTTGATTTTTTTTTTTCCACGTGCTTAGGAAATAAATAAAAATATACTTGTTGATTTAGGCCATTCTTTCCAAACCATAATGACAAAAACTATTCCAAGGTTTGTTTGGTAGAAACGAAGACCCAACTGCAAGAATTAAGTGGATTTTCAGCTCACTGCAAGACCTATCCTCGCTAAATAATCAATTGTAACATTTACTTCTAAATCTTGGTATTGTCTGTCCTTTTCAGCTTCTGTCTACTATTTGCACATCAGCAGCCTTTGCTTACCAGGATATGTCCACCATGCCACATTAAATACAGCTTTGCACTTCTTTTTTTTTAAACTACATAATATTAGATAACTAATATTCTTATTTTAA
Source organism: Timema bartmani (assembly GCA_902151455.1). Lineage (NCBI taxonomy): Eukaryota > Metazoa > Arthropoda > Insecta > Phasmatodea > Timematidae > Timema > Timema bartmani. The sequence goes on from CABFWB010000098.1 coordinate 402,915, forward strand.
TGTACAGCTTTATAATATGAAAAGTAAATCTGTTTTAAATAGTTTTTAGGTAACTAATAATATCGAGCTTTTTTTTTAATACAAATTTTTTAAAGTATATTAAAAAAAGAATTTATTGAAAAAACAATTATTGTGCATGGCACCTAGAAATATGTTCATGAAATTTTAATGAATACACTTTGACGCAAAAATTTAAAGACTGTCACATATGGGGGGAGGGGGGTTGTTATGGTTGGCAACTCCTGGATAACAGCCCAACTGTAATTGTGAAAGGTGTAAAGCTGGAAGCATGGTTTACTGGTGCACCTTTAAAAAAAAAATCAAATTCTGCATTTGCTATTCATAACCATGTGACTATTTTTTTTTCTTTTTTGTAATGTTTGCTGTGTTGCCTAGCACGAAGGGGGCGTGAATCCCACAGAGTCAATGACAAGGGCGTTAATTAGTGATGACTCTATCGCACGTCAGACTCCCACAGGCCCTGTTCAGCTGGGGTATGTATTGGCCACAATACAGAACTAACACTCGACTGCTGCACTAACCCACTAACATCCCAAGCTGTGCTTATGGAAACAATTTTATATATATATTGGAGAAATCCTTTGGCTTTATACCTATATTTGATTAATGTTAACATTGAACTCTCAATTTATTTATTTTTTTAAGTGAAGAATATAGTGTGATAGCATATATTTATATTTAAGTCTTACTTTGCTAACTTATGCATGCATTATTATTATTATTTTCACTATTTTATTTCAGTGCATAACTGTTGGAAACTCGGCAATAAGCTTCAAATGAAAACAAATCATTTGTACAGTACTCTGTGAGCAATCTTATTATTTATAAATCTTAGCTCTCTTCATTGTTTTATCAATCTCCCATTTTATATCGTCTATTTTTATGTCTCATTTCTTTTTTACTCCTTATTTTATTTTCTCTCCTTTTTTTATTTTCTCACTTTTGTTAACTTATTTTGTCTTGGAGTAAAGTACTTGCCTCAGGACTCAATGTTAGTAAGTTCAAACCCAGCCAGGGTCTACGGATTTTTCTTGAGCAATAAAAATTTGTAGCACAACCTCCTTCATTGGGGAGGTCGGTCTCATGTTGATTGTGGGATGTAAAAGAACCCTGCAAGGTATGTGTAAATTGCCTTTCCCAGCAAAATTGGTAGGTCCTTTCACACACAGAAATTCTCATATGCCGATATTGGTTTAGAAAGTGCATGTTAAATAACTCAAATTTAAAAAAAAATCTCATTCTCTTTTTGTATCTTTTCTTTGATTTCTTTTTTTCTAATTTAACATCTCAAATACTTTTCCCCCCCTACTTCTCCATTCTCCAGTCTCCCCTTCCTTAATATTTGAATACATTATTTAATCGTTTATTATTGATTTATTTTTAAACGACTTCACTATTTTATAAAATGTCACAACTAGATCGGGATGTTTATTTTGACTGGCATAACTTTGTTGGACCTACTGTGAATGAAAGTGTTGGCTTAACAAATTTGATGTAATAAATTAGATATTATTAAAGTGGAATGTTGACTACTCACAACCAACTTGCACTAGTTGTGGAGTAACGAGGCCAGATAGGGCTAAATAGTCTCTGTTTTAATGACATCAGTGCTGATACATTATAATCTATTTCTGAGGCAGTTATGCTGCCTGATGTCAGACTATAGCAGATTAGAACTTTGGGTCATCAGTAGTGCTTGTGCTAGAGGGTAACCGCTGTGCCCAGGGTAACTAGTTTGAGTTTGTAGGGGGTCGCGAACCGTGTCAGTCGTTCCAACAGTTTAAATTTTCACAACTAAGCCAATTCTTCTATGAGCGCAGGCAAAGTTCTTATATTTCTTTTATTTCGCCTTTAACATCACATTTTATATTATCTCTTGGTGCTACTATTAAACCAAAATACAAAACCTCCAGTATCATTTTGAACCAAAACCAACTATTTTGCCACCGAATCTGCCCTTTACCGCAAGCTATCCTGACAGATCCAGCCCGGGGAAGGGGGGAAGGTAACAAAAAATAAATTGTTAATATTATGATTGTGTTTCTTGTGTGAGAGTTCTTAAAGTGACAGGGGCCGGTGAGATTTGGACTTTTAAATACTTTGCCGGAGTATGTAATCTCAAACTGTGTTCCAAGAGATTTGACAAATACAAACAATATTTATCAGATTATATCTGATGTGTGTGTCCATTTTATTTATTTGTTTAAAACCAATAATTAGTTTTAGTATTTTTAACTATAAGAGAACAGTAAATACTTGAGAATCTTTCAAATGATGAGGCAAACCACTAAACACTTTATTTCACAACAAAATATTAGGCTTAATCAGATCTGATGGAATGATCTGGTGGACAAACCCAATTAGCATTCTAATTATAAATAATTCAACAATTTAACTATGTGTTGACAACCTTAAATTTGGTTTTCCTTGTAAACAGCACCTCGAAGAAATTTGGTTGTGCATGTAAAAATCTCAAAGGAATTTGGTGCTTGACAAAAACACACCCCAAAACAAATGTCCCTGAAGAAATTTGGTATGGTTGAGTGTAAAACAAATGTGCCTCAAAGAAATTTGGTATAGTTGAGTGTAAAACAAATGTGCCTCAAAGATATTTGGTATAGTTGAATGTAAAACAAATGCACCTCAAAAAAATTTGGTATAGTAGAGTGTAAAACAAATGCATCTCGAAAAAAATTGTGTATTTATTGAAAACAGCACCTCATTACATGCATACATATACAAATTTTGATATAACATTTGTTCAGATGTGAAAGAATAAACAAGAACTCGCTTCTGTGGCCGCATAGTCCAAGACGTGACTCTTGCAATAGACTAGACTGCCAATGAGATTGGGATTCGATCTCGGTCGGGTGTACTGAGGGTGGTTTTTTTCTAAATGGTTTTCAACTTTTCCTCCACGAGAGTGCTGTTACACTACCTCTAAATTCAACCTTTTTCATCCCTATCACATAAACTTAAATAGCATAGGCATATAACCTGAATGGTTAGTAAGATACAGTGCTAGAAAAATGGTTCATCTCAATCCTTTATAAAATTACAGGTCTTTGATTGCATATCCAAATTCTATAATCACAGTCTAAATCTCACAAGAAGAAACTTAAGTTTTGCAATTCTTTGTAAGCAGGCTAAACTGGAACACCCATTTATGAACTTAAGTAATGGAATTGTTGTGCAAATGGTTAATTGAGCTTATTTCTTCAAACTGATTCTAATGATTATGATAAAACTCCATTCACAAAGGGAATTAAAAAGCATTAAAATTATTAATAAGATGGTCAAATACGTTTTAAAAATGACACCTTGGGACTGGATTTGAACCTATAGTTCTAATTTGAAGCAGCTTCAAGGAACAAACTCAATTACCTATTTTTGATTGCAATATCATTTGATGTTTTTCATAATAATAATAATAATAATAATAATAAAACTTTTGAGTGATATTCTTAGTTATTCTAAAAAACTTTTTCATGGATTTCTGTGCTCTCGGTCTATTCTATCTGTCTCTATGTGTGTGTGTGCAAGAAGGGGAATTTTAAGAGAGTTAAAACAGCTACATCTTAATTTAATATTGCAAAATATTTACTAAATACTCGATATTCTTTAATTGTTACTCCACAAACACAGCTTAATTGTTTAGAAATACTTTTTTGTACCAGCACTTAACCTTTATTTTATTTTCATAACAGATTTGGATTGAAGTATTTAGAATGTTCTTTGTTTTTCTTGGTCATTTTTACTCTTTAAATTAGTATATTTAATAACTTATGATCTGCTTCAGTGGTCACATGATCTATCGCGCTACTCTCACTGTAGACTGGACTGCCGATGACTGAGAGATCGAGGTTTTAATCTCGGTCGGGTGTACTGAGTTTTTTTTTAATCATTCTCTACTTTCCCTCTATGCAAATTCGTGTAAACTTCTTATAAATATAACCTTCCACATTCCTAAGACCACTAGCATAATTAGTACATAAGCATACAACCTAACGAGTATTAAGATGCAGTGTTAAAAATTAACTTATGGGATTTGTTTACAAGTACCAAATATTATTCTATATTATAGATTCTTGCTTGCTACAGTAAACTAAGTCATACATGCATGTACATTCCCTTTACCCTGGAAGTAAGCAAGCTTAAATTACTTGTTTCTGTTCAGCTTATAACTATAATAGGGCCATAGTGGAACCCATCAAGGTATGGCTACTCTTTCACTGTAAATGGATTATACAAAACTGAAATAAAATTGTTTACTAATCCTTATCCTCAGGTCATATTAGTGGTGTAGTTATAAATAAATTGTATCAACTTTGATAATTGGATAATTGTGTGCCACAACTCATAAAAGTTTGTCTAAAGTCAACCAGTACATATTTATTAGTAACATATCTAGACAATACCCAAATAGCACTACATTCCTTATTTCACCAGGGTCCGACATAATTGGTTGTCAACTAACCCTACCTTTCCGAAATCAATTTGAAAGTGTAACCGCTTCAGTGGCCAAATGGTCTGAGGCAGGCGTGTCAAACTCCTTTGGT
>CABFWB010000098.1:415930-529345 GCA_902151455.1 Timema bartmani
TTTTTTTTTTTTTTTTTTTACGGCAATACCTTGCTCTTTCGACTGTTAGGGACCAGAGCATTGACTTAAGTCCAAGCATAGCCTTTAATTAGCTTGCAAATGCATAAGGACCCCCAAAAAACTTATGTAACTACACTATGCGAATGTGTGCAACAACTAAGCACAATATAAACACTATCATTCTCTTATCAGAATAATAGTTATACACTGTTCACGGTATAATCACATAATATTTTAGGAATAGTTTGGTTATTTTAATCACAAAAATAAGTAGTATTAATATGTTTAATCTACAGTTGGGTCGAATCCACTATTTTACGAATCCAAATTTCCAATTGACCTTTGAATCTCAAAATCTGAATTTTGTAAAAAAAAAAATGGATGTAGGAAATATAATTTAATAATAGAAAATACAAATACTCAGTAAATGTCACAATTTTTTCTTTATAACAGTTATACAGTCAGTTAAGTGTTGGATAAAATTGTTAAGATCATCTTATAATTATTATAAATGGTTCTGAATGAACCACCAATAGGAAGTATTAAAGCTCTAAAACAAACTTCACTTGAAATATTGGGTAAAAAAAGTTAAGGAATTAAGTCTCAAATCTGAAATTTCTCAAATATCCTAAAGGATTCAAAGGATTCAAAAGTCCCATCCCTAGCTTAAATACAAACATAAGTTATGCAAGTTGGACCATTTAAAAAAAGTGCACACTGAATGACTTATATTCAAAGACTGAACAAAGATAGAAACAAGATTGCGAACGGTGGTGATTAAATTCGACAAAATTTGTAAACGGACAATAGAGCGAAAGTCTAGGTATTGCTGTTTTAGCTTATTTTAGTTATTGATGTTATATTTGCTTATGCATTTCTTTAAATCTGTATGTCTCATTCACATCTTAAATCTTTGTGCATAATTTGACTACATTCCAGCTCATGAGAAGATGCTTGTTGATAATTTGAATTCAAGTTTAAACTGTTTTAATTCAAATGATTTGTGGGAACAAGCTTAGGAAGCTAAGTTTTATTGGAATTTTTTTTATAGAACTAAGCCATCCTTTGGTACTGTCCGAAATACCCATGTTCTTGTAGGTTTAGTTTTTGTTTCAATCTTTTACTTTACTCCATTACTGTTTCCAGCCTGTGGCCAGGGTCAATAGTTTGTGTAATCTATCAATTATAAAACACTATTTAAACTCAGCCTAGCTTATAGTATTTTTTATCAGACAATTAATTTAATATCTAAGTCTATATATTTATTTGAGATTGATATTTTTTTAGATTTGTTTTGTTTCTATAAAATATTAATGAACAATAAGGCAGGTAGAAGAACAATATTTAAACTTAAAACAAAGGAAATTATATTTGGGTCGAATTCACTATTTTATGAATCATAATCTTCAAATTACCTTTGAATCTCGAATCCACTATTTTACAAATTGAATCTCCAATTTATCTTCAAATTTTGAATTTGAATCTTGGAAAAAGTTACGAACATAATTGGAAAACATAAATAGAATGAAATTATAGAAAATACAAATCGTAACTAAATGTTAACATTCTTTCTAATGTAACATTCATACTTGCAGTTAGTGTTAAATTACTTGTCTGGGGCCTGGTTGTTAACTTCATCCTATAACTATAATTGGTTTCAAACCGCCATTAAGCAGTATTAAAGATCTAAAACCATTTTCACTAGAAAAATCGGAGATTTTTTTAAAAAGAATTTGAGTCTTAAGTTTAAAATATATTTAAAAATAAATTAATTTAACAATATATAATCATAGAAATTAACAATAAAAGGGATGGAATTGGTGTAGTTCTGTTGAATTTATACATAAACACAAATATATCAATTATATTAATATTCTCTATTTTTTAGTATAAATAAAATCATTTATAGTAGCAATACTAATTTTAATTCCACATAAACACTAAAATAGCCAAGCATTAAAGTTTAAACTGTTTTTGCAGTATAGTTTTCTGGATAGTAATAGAATGGGCTGTTTCTTGTTAATTTAAACGTTATGTTTTCTAACTAGAAGGCAGACTCTGTATTAACCTTAAAGGTAACTTTCATGTGGGTGTTAAAATAAATAGGGGTTGGTTATCATCACTTAATCATACACTAAGCCCTAGAAAAAATATATCAATATGTAAAACTAGTTTCAAGTATGGTAGGATATTGGTTTTAAATTATTTGATGTATGTATCTTAAATTTTTTTATCAGCACCATACACCATCATCACGTTTCCATTCCTCTTTGCTGTGATGTTTGGAGACACTGGTCACGGGATGATCATGACTCTGTTTGCCGCCTACATGGTTATTAAAGAGAAGCCTCTTGCAGCCAAGAAGTCTGATAGTGAGGTGAGAATATTGAATAGTTTTCATGGTTTTAACCTGATGATACCCGCTTCAGTGGCCAAATGATCTAAGGTGTCACTTGTGTTAGACTGGCCTGCTAATGATGGGTAAGTCAGGGTTTGAATCCCTGTCGGGTCTACTGAAGGGGGTTTTCCCTTAATAGTTTTCCACTCTCCTTCCACACAAATACGGTTATACTACCTCTAAAATGCTTCCTTCCTCATCCCTACCCCATTTTTTTTTCTTCCCACAATCTTGTTTCTCATTCTCAAAGTGAAATTTAGTGCATTCCCTTGAAATTCTTTTCCATTCTTCTTATCTTCACTTTAACGTTAGATAGTTTTTCTCTGACACTGTCTAATTCTAGTCTTTTTGCCATTTTATTTTTGTATCAGAAAATTAAAAATCTTCTCATCATGAGCTTTGTGTTATACAGGGGTGTAGAATATGTTCAGAGATCCAATATTTCCCCAGAACATAACATTTTCATAAAAAATGTCCCTGAAAACCATAGCACTTAAAATAAAACATTTAATATTTTATAGAGGCTGAAGATAATAAGGATTATTATTTACTACATAGTTTGAAAAATTCAAATTTAAATATATTTTTAATCATGGTTATTTTATAGTACATACCTTATAAAAAATTGAGTTGTCTCCCAGAAATGGCAACCTTCCCATTTCCTTGTGTGCATTACATATTATTAATTGTTCATTGATACCAGTAGGCCTACTGGTGCTAACATTTAATTTTATATCTTGAGAATAAGAGGCAATGGAGTGTAATTCTGGAGGCCTTGGTTTAATGGTTGATTTTCATAGACTTTTCGTTTTTTTTTGTAGACTCGCTACTACTGCAAGGTCTTTCACTTTCACCTTCACCCACACTAGGGGAAATACTATCGTTAGTCACCACAATAAGCACAGTTGTTATCTTGTTTGCTCTTAAAAGTAGACATAATAAATATTTCGTTTCACTAAACCATCTAATTTTTTATAAACATTTATCTATTGTACAATGTACAAACCTTAATAGGTCCACTAAAAACAACAATTTCATGGCCACACAACTATTACAAGCATGTCATGAGCTTAAATAAACTGCGCGCACATCGCCTTGCAATTAGGCCGCAATATAACGGATGACTGAATTCAAACTAAAACAAAATTTCACTCACCCTTCCCTACCCTCCCCCGCCTGCCGGCCATAGTTACCAAACACCTTCGGTAGGATAGGTGACTGATGACACATCACTCAATCACGCCATTAGCCAGGTTGAATTATAAGATCTTTCCTTTGCCCCTTATCTCAACCTCTGACTTCTTATCTAGAACTATGACACATTATCTTAGCCCCTAGACACTGCAACTCTTTGTGCTTACACCAACACTGCCTCACTATAGCACATGCTGATAGTGTCAGGTGTAGCTTGTTATCGGCCTTTGTTTTTCATACAAATGAAACTACCATATCAGAACCAGAATTTACTAAAAAGTCAACAAAATTGTTGGAATTTTCCCTGCCTCAAATTTCCCCAGGACTGCTTTAATTTCCCCCAAACCTCATTCGCGCATTCTGACATATTCTGCACCCCTGGTGCTATACTAACCTTTCATCAATTAAACATTTTTTTTTTTAATATTCACTTTTCAGTTGTATTTTTGCAAATAAATAACAGTGCAGTGTGTAATTCTAATATTACATATTTTTAATTTGAGGTTGGATACATGGAAAAAGATAAAAATTTGTGAATATTGAAAAATCGGAATCAAAAAAATTTGGGTTAAAATTTAAGAATAGCTTGACTGAAAATATTAATGTTATAGCTATGGTCATGCAAAATTCGAATTTGCATTAACGTGAATTTTTTACATAAATTTTATTGTTTTCTCGCGAATGACACAGATTTAAGTTTCTTTTCTAAATAAACACAATTTCTTTGTAATTTGGCGAAGACCACGTTATGCAATATAATTTTCAATGTGATAACACTGGTGAAAGCGTTATACCAGGTCTGCCAATTATACATAGAGTATTAGTTTTTGTGGATTTTAAAGATGTATAACTGATCACAGGATATGAGTATTTTTATGGCTATTTAGGTTTTTTGTTGTTTTTTTAGGTCAACTTTAAAAATCACAGTTTCTACTTTAACACATTACAATACTTAAATTTAAATTTCGATAGATCGATTCTTTGTTTTCAGCCTTTAAAAGATTTCACGCTAGGTCCGAGCAAGAACATTAATATATATGGACCTTTCTCCAGGCGGTCACGTTAGGTAACTATATAGATTGACAGTCAATTATTCCGATATTTCTATTTGTAAAAATTGAAAATAATAATATTGAGGTATCGAGTTCTAGGCTGGAAATGTTTTATGCATGTATTTGATTTATCTCCGAATATGTTGATGAATAGTTAAATACACAATATTAATGAAAAATATACAGTTTTATGAGAGTTATGTAACGTTACTGTATTATGGGACCACAGGTATTCTTGTGGGAAACACATCAAATCAGACAAACATAAAGAGGAGAGTGTCTAAAATGTCAGACTTAGCTAATCACTCTGTTGAATTCAGCCAAGGAGGAGGATTTGTCATATGAATTGGTAAAAGACACGTGACAAGGCAGTTTGATAACCATAAACAAAAGTTGACTCAAAGATATTTTTTTACGTACAATAATGTTCTTCCGGACAAAAGAATGAATTTTAAGGAAAATAATCTAGTCTCAATGGCAATGTTTTCATTTGAGTTACTATAGTTAACAATGTAAGACCAGTTTATTTTACAATTAACTTGGCATGGATACAAATAATAAATACAGTACTCATTTTGGAATAAGTCTAAAATACAATAGCACTGTTTTGAATAATTATGAAGCCTTTTATTTACTGCATGGGAATAAAATTAAACATCACTGTTTTCTTACCATATGCTAGTAACCTAATGTTGGTGTATAAATATAAATAAATTATCTGCACTTAAGACTTTTTTTTNACTTTTTTTTTTTTTTAATGAATACTAATTGACTCATATTTACATAAATAATATCACTTTCAACATAAAATAGCATCGCTTTTAGAGAAAAATAACAATTTTTCCCCTAAAAATAACCTCACCTTTTGCATGTTTCTAGTTATAGCATTAAACTAGCTAGATTGTTCACATTAAAATAAATAAAACTTTCAAACCATTTACAGATCTGGAACATATTTTTTGGAGGTCGATACATCATCCTTCTAATGGGCCTGTTCTCCATGTACACTGGGTTCATTTATAACGATGTGTTCTCTAAGTCACTCAACATCTTCGGCTCCAACTGGCAGATCAAGTATAACATGTCTACTGTGTGGTCTAACAAAGATTTGCAGTTGAATCCTGGAACTGATGCCTACTTACAATATCCATATCCCATCGGCTTGGACCCTGTTTGGCAGGTTAGGACAACCTACGTTTATTTTTTAAAAAAAAATTATCAGAGGGTAGGTAGTGGGGTGGTAGGATAAATTTTTAAAAATGTAACAAGAAAAGACTAATACAAATAAAGATCGAGGATTGGTAGTGGTTGTATTTTTTTATTTTTTTTATTGTTTTAAATAAACTCTAGTAATTACTCAATTGATTCAATACCTTAGCTCAGTCAGTAGTTTGTCTGCTGAGAAAAGGGTCCCGGGCTTGATGCTTGGTATGGGTGAAAAATGTATCATTGGTGAAATGTGGATTTACCCATTTACAGTGAAGAATTAACGGCCTGAGACTGGATGTTGTGTCTGTTCTAGTCTTAATTTAAATTTCAAGGAATATGAAGCTACAACAGGCCTAGCAAGCCAGAAAAATATATGGCTTTAATAAAAAATTAACCCAGGCCACAGGTAGGAAACAGTAATGGATGTAAAATAAAAACTACTAGATTATAAGATTCCCTCCATTGTGGCCATTATTACTGACTGAAAACATGACTTAAGGTTAATCACTATCTTGAATTTTATATTTACCTGTTTGAACTTAAGAATTTTTCCAAATGTAATTAGATTCTGAAGAGGTCTGTTCAAACTTGTTTTTTTGCACAGTTATTTGATTGCTACATTATTAAATTTACTATTTTATGTGCTATCATTAATGCGAGCATGATTCGTTCCAGTTATCAATAAATTTGTAAAAGTCCCATCAAAATGGTATTTACCTTTAGCAATTTTTCATGCACACTTAACTGAATGTATGAACGTTAAAATGAAAGTATTTTGCCCAAAAAAAACATCTTTTTCTTTGTTTCATATTAGTCCGTTATATTCCTACTTCCTCTTATGTTCATACTTTTTGCGAGATTTTTAATTCGAAATCAGGGATTCAAAGATAAACTGTTTTGGACTAGACCCATAGTTATAATAATGTTATATATTTATGGTTTACTAAGATAATTTTTTGTTCCGTTACAGGTCGCCAATGCCAATAAAATAGTGTTCCTGAATGCCTACAAAATGAAACTTTCTATTATCATTGGAGTGTTTCATATGTTATTTGGTGTTGTCTTGAGTCTTTGGAACTACACGTGAGTACAGTCTTCTTCATAATAAGGGATCTACATTTTGATTTAGCTGTGGATTGATGTTTGATTAAATTACTTTACATTTAATCTATGAAAATGCTGTAGAAACACTATCAAGTAATTTATCTCTCTAAGGAAAACCTTATTTGATTTTTGAGGTAAAAAGTGTGTTATTTTGGCTTCCTCTTTTAGAAAGTTGTGTTGCATATTTCACACTCTCTCCTGATGAATTTTGATAGAATTAAACCTAGGTCTTGGGGCTGGGTGGTAACAATCGATTTTCTTAAAGAGGCAGCCATTACTTCTTGGTCCAATGGCTGTCATGTAAATTATTAACTATGTTCTTCCTTTCATTGTGGAAGTCATGTCATGCTTCATTTCCTTTTAATATGTTTCTCTCCATCTTTCCTGTACCTTCTTCCGTATATCAACACATAGATAAAATTAGTTACATTTAGCAACATTGCAATCTTCATCTATATTCAAATGAATATGGGATGTATGAGTCCACGTTTTCATTTCAAAGCAAACTTGAATCAAACAAAAGAGATTCTCTCAAAGCTGAATCATATTTTGAACATTCGTTGTTGATTGCTTAAGGCTTGAAAAAAATATTACATTGTGCTTATATAAATAAATGTATGCATCAAAATCACAAAAAATCATTTACACAATTTATTGTTTTTATGATTTCATTCTCATTTAGTAATTCAAGTTTATATCAACATGAAACTCATTGACTTCATATATTTCCTATAATTAATAAAATTATTTATAATTTTGTGTGTGTGTGTGTGTGTGTGCATGGGTGTGCGTGTGTGTGTGTGCATGGGTGTGCATGGGTGTGCGTGTGTGTGTGTGCATGGGTGTGCATGGGTGTGTGCATGCATGTGTGTGCGTGTATGCATGCGTGTGTGTGTACTCCAGTGCACGCCTGTGTGTGTGTGTGTGTACTCCAGTGCACGCCTGTGTGTGTGTGTTTCTCAAAGCTTCGCACACCCCTAAAATTAATATAAAGACATAAAGATAAACTACTTGTTTCCATCAAGGCCTAATTCATCTATTTGTCAGGTTAGATCCCTTCCCTCTCACATAGTATTATTTTCACTGTTTTGATTTTTTGTTAGTCACTATCATAAAAATATTATGCATATCAAGAAATTTGATCTTATTACAGGTATTTCCGTTTGACAGCTAATATTGTATTCCAGTTCATTCCGCAGATCATATTTCTCATCTTTCTCTTCTTCTACATGGTTCTCCTCATGTTCATTAAGTGGGTTAACTATGGTCCGACAAACCGTGAGTACATGTTCAAATGTATAGTTATTACTACAACGATTTCCTGCGGGAATGAAACAGGAAACTAGAAAGAATTTAAAAAAATTCTGCTTCGGATTTGTTAGTTTAAACTTAGCTTTCCCATTCATTCTAATAAAAAATGAAAATAATTTGATAGTTTCAATTGTAGTGGTAGATGTCAAAAATAGTTTGAATAGTCAGGAAAAGGGACAAAAACTCTGATTCGGTTAAAGTAATTAGTATGAACAATAAATTTACCTACTGTAATCTTGTCAAAAAGTAATTAAAGAAAAAAAAAATTAAACACTCAAAATTTGATTTTTATATTAATTTTTAAATTGTTGTAAGGTTTCCAAATAAATCTAAAGATTTTGTCCAACAAGTGTTGAGTAAGATTTTTGATATGATGTAAATAAAAAACCTAGTTCTATTGCAATTATTATCATTGTTTATTATTAATCAAGCATTTTTGGTATGGATATAAATTCTAAAAATAGATATTGAATTTGACTAAAATGTATTTAAATAAAAAATATGTGGATTGATTTTTAATAACTACTTAATTTAAATAAAAGTGAACCATAACAAAACCAAAAATATTTCTTAACTGGTTATTTCTTAAGTTTTAGTTACTAAACCTCTCACAAAAAGCACTGTTTGACTTTAAAAATATTGGTTTACCCAACTATTATTATCTAAGATGCAAATCAAATAGATGCAATTTCAAATAATAACATTAACCTAGTAAATGTGTTTAGATGCAAAATAATTGCGGTGAATAATCACAAACCTGGGGATCCATATAAAAGACAAAGCTATTAAGGAGAAATAGCATAATTATTTTAATAAACACCACATCACATGGCAACGAACTGTTATGTACTGTGTAACAAAAAGGCAATGATCATGTTCACTTGACCTATAAAACAGTGTTGCCTCTGAAAAACAAAACAAAATCGAAACTGGAATAAACTTATTCAATGTATAGATATACTTCAATCATAAATGGTTTGCTTTTATAAAAACCAATTAATGGAATTGTATAACAACAGTGAAGGTGTATTTCATGGATAATTTGATATTTAAAAGCCACTTTTAACATTATCTTTGCTAAACATATATTTTCCTTCTTTAAATATATTAATTTATAAATACTACTATCACGTAGTCTAGTGTGGTTGTTTTTCAATGGTGCTCACTCGTGTTGACAAGGTACAGTAGTTGTAAAATAAAAGCTTCTGAAATTTTGGTTACCTTTCCCTCTACATTAAGGAAGATAAAATTAATTTAACTCAATGCACTTATTCTATCAGCTAGGTGAAAATATAGTACCATTTCTGCGGTANTAGCTATACATTCTCTACAAAAAAGGTTGTTCATTTTTAAGGTTGAACCAACTATAAACTCCTTAACAAGGGTGAAACATGAATAATATCCGGCTATTCCGAGTCTTAAATGCATCATGCAAAGTTAATATGCTTAAAATCCACCCAACTGAATTGCTGAGAATAATACATGGAATTTAATGATGATTATGTGTAATAATTACTGATATTCACAAAACATTGTACAGTTTCTATTTATGAGACTATCTTCCTAAAGTTACTCTAGAGCCCAGGAAACAGAATCGATAGTTTTTGATTTATACAAAATTGACACTATTAAAAACTTTGAGAGAGCTCACCAGCATTGTATGCAAATATCAAAGGAGGCTTCACAGTTAAGTCTTGGCCACAGTTCCTTACAGCTAGTTCAAACAAGTCTAACCTCATTCAGTTTCTAATTGATTTGTGCAGCAAACTCATTTATCAAAGCAAACTGCAGAATAGTTATATTCATTGATAATGAAGACAAGTGCTGGAAAGTAACGTCTGTTGAAGCGACAGAATTTACTGAACTGGCTTGTGATCACGAAGAGGCTGACATAAGGCTAGCCTTACATGCTGAACATGTTGGAAAAAGCAACATCCCTGCAGTTGTTCATGCTGATGACACTGATGTCCTAAACATTCTACTAGATTTCATTCAACAAATTAAATGCCAAGTTTATGAGAGAATTGGTAATCAAGGAAAAGATCAGATTGTCTCCCTTCAAAATGGTGTTGAAAAGCACAGCCCTAAACTATCAGATGGCTGCAACACTGATGACTTCATGAAAGCTCTGATACGAGTTCATAGCTTCACAAGCTGTGACTGTGTTTCAATCTTTTACGGCAAAGGAAAGAGGACACCTTTCAAAGTAATGAGCACTGCAGCACACTACATTGAATCATTCAAAGCCTTTGTAGAAGAATGGAAGGCTAGTGAGCCCTTAAATGCCAGCTTGGAGAAGTTTGTGTGCCGAATGCACGGTGGGAAAAAAACTGATTACGTAAATAAACTTAAGTATGATTTGTACTGCTGTAAAGGAGGCAATATTCTACCATAGCTCTTATCTCCTTGTCATTCAACATTACACCTCTAGGTGAGTAGAGCCAACTTCCAGGCCGCTATATGGGGGAGATATTTAACATGCTTTCAGATGGCTCCCACACCATATGAACATAGATGGTGTAGCGCACCTCCTTAGTTTACCCAAGAAACCAAGGTCGGTGCGCAACAATGTAAAAGCAGAGACAACAAAAATAAGAAAAAAAACATAAATTTGTAGAGGAGCCGATAGGACTATAACAAAACAATGGGCCTTAAAAAGGTTCATGTGTTCTGTTTCCCCGAAGCCACTCAACAGAATTTCTCATGATATTAAAAGGTTGAAGATATTCCCAGAAGGGGAAGGTTTACGTGACAACACAAAAAATGGCATCAATATCTTTGGTTATTTTATTGATATATAATGATGATATAAGAATATGGCCCCAAAGGGGAAGATAAATATACATAAATATTATTTGAATAAGTTAACTATTAAAAATGTTTGCCATCCATCTAAAAAAGTCGATGCCTCAAATCTCATGACAACAAAGGTAATGCATGAAAAGCATTTAAATTTGATATTTACAAAATTTAACCCAAGTGGATAAATATATATTAAACATTTAACAATAATTCAAGTTTTCTAGCTATCTCAAAAAATATACTTCTCAACTCGCCTAACAACAATGATAAAACTTTAAAGTAATAAAGTTTGATATTTACGTATTTTACAAAAAATGGATAAATATATATATTAAACATTTAACAATAGTTTAAAGTTCTCTATCTGTCTCAAATATTAGACTTCTCAACTCGCATAACAACAATGATAAATCTTTAGAGAAATAAAGTTTAATATTTACGTATGTTACCAAAAGTGGATAAATATATATATTAAACATTTAACAATAGTTTAAGTTCTCTGTCTCAAAAATAAGACTTCTCAACTCGCACAACGACAATGATAAAACTTCAAAGTAATAATGTTTAGTAATTACTGTTCCAAAGTCAAACAGGCTATAAATTTCGCCGTTAAAAGTTATCATTTCATTCCAATTCATTACAAAGATTTACAGAACGCGACCCAAAGGTGGTCTTTACGTCTACCCAACAACAATAATGATTCTAAGTTAGATTTAGGTGAAAGAATTTTTAAATACAAAGTTTAAGCCGAAAAAGAATTTTGGCGTACATTGTCCGAAAGGGAATTTTTACCTTTTTCTCATTCCGAACACCTATGTGTGTTCCTGGAGTAAACCCAGACAAGAGTGACGTTCAAAACATCCTAGCCCAATATATACACTAGTTTATTCGCTCAGAGAGGGGAAGAGGGGGAACAAAAACAAAGGAAAAACACATCACAAGACGGGGAGAGAAAGAACGACTAGAGGGGAGGGGAATGTTGGAGAAGCATCCAGAATGAAAGTTTTCCATAGAACATGGGTGTCTTAGGCGCATACGTCACATTTATTCCCATCATGCTATGCGCACCTTGCAAAACAAGCTCCAATCAGTCAGTCTAAATACACAGTTGAATGTGCGCGGAGGTGCGAGAGCTCGCTTGGAGACGTGATACCACAACACAGTATAATTGGACGATGGTAAGCCTGCACTTGATTTACAACGTTCTTGTTTAGTTGTGGACTTAGTTTCTTCTTGTAGCTTAATAACACTAAACGCTACAATGGTATGAGGATAATGGCTACATTACCATCATAGGCGGCAACTACAGGGGTGCTTTGCATATTAAGCACTCCCAACAATATTTTCAAGGGTGCTCAGAACCCCCAATATTTCAGCCTTTTTTAAAACCTTAATATTACGGCGCTAGTTCTATCTTGGCTTTTATAATGAAAAGAACAACACAGTTTGACCCTTCTTAAGGCTATCGTTGGTTCAACCTTTAAAATGTGCTGAACCTTTTTTATATATAATTTAGAGCTAAACAAATTCTGTACGAATATAATTTTTATTTATTTATGGTTAGTAAGGGGGAAAAGAAGGGGAAAAAAGTGTGGTTTTTCAACATTTTATAGCAAAAAAGATTAGAAAGTTAACCATTTCGATTTCTGGGTTGTCATATTTGTAATCGACACAAAAAACCGAATAAAATGACACCCCACACGTTTTTATCGCGGAAATTGTACTATTTACCTGAAAATCAAGATCTATCTTTGACAATATTAATTTTTTCTGAAAAATCCTGGGAAATAATTTTATGCACGAATTTTCAGAATTTTTTCTACAATTTTGGGATCTCGAGCAAGTTTAGTTGTAGTATTAAAGGCTTCAAGTACATCCTCTACTTAAAAAGGTTGTAAAGTTGCTCACATTATGTTAAGTTCTATAATATTATGTTTCTTCTTCTTCTTGATGATTCCATGCTATATTGAAATATGGAAGCATTTATAAATGTGTTTAAGTGTTATTATTTTTATTTGTGCTTTTTTTACAATTCTATCATATTTAATAAGGGTTTATCTTAACAATATTTTCAATAATAGCATAACTAACAATTTGGGTAATGCATATGTTCAGCTACTGAAACTGGACCATACTGTGCTCCATCCATTCTTATCACTTTCATCAATATGGTGCTCTTCAAGTCTAGTGCGGTGCCAGCGGAGTGCTCACCCTACATGTTTAATGGACAGGTATGGATTACCTCGCCACACAGCAAGTTTTCTACGAACCAGGATAGCTCAGTGGTGGAACATTGAGGCACAAAAACCAAAGTTCCTTGTTCTATTACAGTGTCCAGATTGTAGTTTTTCACTTAATTTAACTTTATTCAGCTATCCTATGATACACATTAGCTAAAATATTTTGAGCTCAGTGGTCTTGGGGTAAAGTACTCACCTTAAGACCCGATGTTAGTGGGTTGAGGTCGACTGATATTTTTTTTCTTGTGCACTGATATAATCAGTTGGTTTGGAAAGAGTATGTTAAATAATTACCTCAAATAAATAAATTAAAATAATACCTGCTTCGGTGGCCGCATGTTCTAAGGCGCTTCTCTTGTGTTAGACTAGACTGCCAAAGATGGGTAGATCGTGGTTCGATCCCATTTGTGTGTACTGAGGGTGGTTTTTCCTAAATGGTTACCCACTTTCTCTCCACACAAATGGGGGTACACTTATTTAAATTCAACCTTCCTCATCCCTAACCATTAGCATAATTAGTACAAAAGCTTATAATCATGTGCTAAAAAAAAAACTTTCTTAATTTTAACACATATTTTTTCAGCAAACTGTCCAAATGCTGTTGGTGTGCTTGGCCCTGCTCTGTGTCCCTTGGATGTTGTTTGGTAAACCCATCCACATCATGCGCTCACGTAGCAAGGCACATATACCAGTAAGTACTTGTTGTTTTTGTGGTGTGCATTGTTTTCCTAAAGGCCCAGAGACTTGAGTGGTTTATGGTAGAGTTGGGTCGAATCTACTATTTTACGAATCCGAATCTCCAATTTATCCTTGAATTCCAAATCTCATATCTGAATCTGAATCTTGAAAAAAAAAATCATGAACTTAATAGGAAATAAAATATAATAGTATAATATAAAATACAAATAGTAAGGATTCTAGGAATTTTAGGGTCCCATCGCTAGTTTGTGGATAAAGATGAAGCTACTTTGGCTGACAGAGAATGATACTTGAAACAAATACTAATTTGGGGATTTTTTTTAAACTTAATACAAGTCTTTTATAGAGTATTGGGTGTATGGTTAATATTTGAAAATAATTTGTTTACTGATAATTAGTTTTGTTAAAGTATTGTAAAAAAAATAGTGAAAATATAAATTATTGATATTTTCATTTATTTTTTAAAACTTTCAATTGAATCCACTTGTACCACAAATCAGTTGCACAACATCTATAATATGAAATTAATATATTATTACAACTCTTTTTAAACCAAACAAATGTTTTTGCAGCATCCATGCATTACCTTGTGGAGGTTTTTTTGTTTGATATATGATTGGTTAAAGGATAATTTTTTAATTATATAATTAATCTTACTCTGGTGTAATATTACTTAGCTCATTTTAATTTAGAGGCCCATCAAAGAACGATTTGGAAATTGGCATATTTATGTTTATAGAAAAGCTTACTTTATGTTAAAACATGTTGAAAAATATTTATTGCAGCTGGACAGTAACCACCACCCTCATGCTGGTGGAACAGAGAATGGTGATGCAGAGGCTGCCCTGAGTCAAGCAGGTGCTCAGGCTCCCGCCCCCAGCGGTGGAGGCCATGAAGAGCCTGAGGATATCACCGAGGTGTTTATTCTCCAAGGCATCCATACCATTGAGTATGTCCTTGGTTCAGTGTCCCACACTGCCTCTTACCTCAGGTTGTGGGCTCTTTCCCTCGCTCATGCTCGTAAGTAATCTCTGTTAGTAGCTTAGGTAGTATAGTAATGAGTGATACCTATTAAAGTTGCTGTGTGATTAATATGGTCTCTTCCGACAGAACTGTCTGAAGTGCTGTGGAACATGGTAATGCGGAATGGGTTGATATTCGAGGACTGGTATGGTGGCATCGCCCTTTGGATCATATTTGCCTTTTGGTCTGTTCTTACTGTTGGTATCCTAGTTCTAATGGAGGGGCTGTCTGCCTTTTTACACACACTCCGTCTCCACTGGTAAGTATACATAATTAGGTTATTGGTTTATTTTTAAGAGGCTATCGGAAGTTGACATCTGCAAAATATACTTTTATTCATCCGTGCATATAATATAAATAAGCTTGGGGTTTCGGAGTTTTGTTAAAAATAAACACTATGCGACTAGACCAAGTACCTTATTGACTCAAAAATAGGCTGCACTTTTTTCCCAAAGATAGCCTTTATAAAACCTTACTGCGGCCTATAATTGTACCTTCACATAATACAAAAATTGTATGCCATGGAGGACTGCTTGTAGTCAAAGTATGGAGGAAAAAGACAGCAAAGGTGGTCAAGAAAGAGATAGGAACAGATAAAAAAAAATGTCCAAGGGAGAAGAGAAGAATAGAAGCAATTAAAGGAGGAAGGATACAGAAATACTAAACTGAACCAGCCACAGGCTGGAAACATGATGAGGATGAGGATGATGATGCGGATGTAGTTAAATCAATACATATTTAAATAGTTTTTAATTGCAGCAACAGATGGTACTTTTAACTGCAAGGCTTAAAAATTGGGAAGAGATCAATGGGACACAGATGGAAGGATAACATTAATAACATGAGAATAGACCTATCTTTGTGTGTTTTGAATGTATATCTTCATATGAAAAAGGAATATTTCCAAAAATTCAAAACAAAGTGTAACTGTGGAAGTATGAAGAAATGGGAATTGTAAAAGTTTTAGAAGAAATGAAGAGGAAAGTGCGTTTGTTTCTGTTCAGGCCTAACCTAACAATCCTTTCAGGTGGCTTATTTCACTATCATTTACTTTACATTATTATACAGAGTTTATGCACTATCTTGTTGTACTTTATAATGGACAGACTGGATAGAACCAGCTCAAGATAGGAATAGGTGGAGTACTTTTGTAAGTGAGGCAATGAACTTTCGAGCTCCTTATGCCATGGAGTAAGTAATTAAGTAAGCAAAAATATAGGGGCCTTGACCATGATAATAATAGTTTAACCTTAACCCAAAATGGCTGATGGAATGAAATAATAAAACTAGGGGTGGATGGGATCCCGAACCCTCGGGAAAATGTCGGGAATTTATCTATTCTTGTTGGTCAGACGGGATTGATCCTTTCCCGAAAAGTTTCGAGCGGGAAACAAAACATAATCCTCCAAGAAATAAAACAAAGGGTGCGCGCCACTCATGTTCTAGCAGTTACTACTTACTCATCATTGTTAATCTCTTTGGTATAAAGTCTTCTTCTTTGTTATTTAGCAAACTTGGTGACTGGCATGGGGAGGTGGTTATTTTATCACGTCTTGGAGAGAGACAAGTTGGGGGGGCTAGTGACTTATTGTGCTCTGTCTATCAACAGTGATTTGTTGGGTTCAGCAAGTGAAAGAGCTTGAAAGATTTAGAGAAGGACAGACTGGATAGAACCAGCTCAAGATAGGAATAGGTGGAGTACTTTTGTAAGTGAGGCAATGAACTTTCGAGCTCCTTATGCCATGGAGTAAGTAATTAAGTAAGCAAAAATATAGGGGCCTTGACCATGATAATAATAGTTTAACCTTAACCCAAAATGGCTGATGGAATGAAATAATAAAACTAGGGGTGGATGGGATCCCGAACCCTCGGGAAAATGTCGGGAATTTATCTATTCTTGTTGGTCAGACGGGATTGATCCTTTCCCGAAAAGTTTCGAGCGGGAAACAAAACATAATCCTCCAAGAAATAAAACAAAGGGTGCGCGCCACTCATGTTCTAGCAGTTACTACTTACTCATCATTGTTAATCTCTTTGGTATAAAGTCTTCTTCTTTGTTATTTAGCAAACTTGGTGACTGGCATGGGGAGGTGGTTATTTTATCACGTCTTGGAGAGAGACAAGTTGGGGGGGCTAGTGACTTATTGTGCTCTGTCTATCAACAGTGATTTGTTGGGTTCAGCAAGTGAAAGAGCTTGAAAGATTTAGAGAAGGACAGAGAGATATTCTATCTCTTTTGGGGTGTGGAAATGGGAGGAAGGGGGGAATGCAAGTAGCTTGCTAAGGTCAACCATTTATGAGGGTTCAGTGTGTCTGTTGTTGCCGAGCCAGACAGGGAGTAGAGTGTAAGGGGTGTCAAATCTAGAGAGAACATTTAAGAAAGGTAACTTTTCAACCTAGATAATATTTTGCAGTTTCATACTTGGAGCAAATTGAAGAGGGGCCAAACATTATTTATTGTCATATTTTTTTCCCTATGCAAATAATTAAATATTAAACACCATTTTCAAAAGAAATTTACAAATAAAAATAATTTCCATCAAAAATTTAATAAAATCAACTATTTTATTAATAGCATCATTTGATATTGATTCAAAATTTTATTTGATTTAATTAAAAAAATGCTATTCGTGCACACTTCTCTTTATTTTATTATTTAGAATGAATGGCATAGTAATGAAAATGGTATGCAGAGAAAGGAAAGCAGAAGTACTGAAGGTGTATGCCCCTCAAGATGGATGCAATTTGGAGGAGAAAGAACTCCGTGGTACAAGGTAAAGGCGAAGGAAGAAGGGAATACTAATAACAAGGCATTTGGAGAGTGGCTTACAAAAAGACCAAGAGCGACTGAGTATAAATATAGGGAGAAAAAAAGAAGTTCCAAGAAGATAGTAAGAGAGGGGAGAAAAACATGGATGGAAGACTGGACAAAAGTGCTACAGACTGATGTGGAAGGGAGCAAGAAAATATTAAATAGGAAAGAGGTCTAAATGATAGATGAAAAAGGAGGGATGAGGAGTTAAAGAAGCTGTGAAAATCATATTTTGGCAGATTGTTGAACCCAGATGGAGAAGGATTGATATGGAAGGAAGAAGAAGAAAAGGAAATGGACAGAGAAATGGAGGAGAAAGTGGCAGACCTACAACAGCTCTGCTCTTCAAAGTATGTCATGGGGTTGGTGAAGAAACCAAAAAACACAAAAGAGAGAAAAGGGAAATATGTAAAGCATGATAGTACACTTGGTTGGGAACATGCAAAAGGATTAACATAATGGACAAACACAGAAATTTCCTGTGGGCATAGTTTAAATAAACTTAATTACATTTTGAACCTAAAAGTATACTGTTTGACTTCGTGTTGGGACTGGCCTCATGGTCTAGTGGTCACCACCCCTGCCTACTGATATGAAGGTCCTGGATTAAATGATGGGTTGTACCACAGTTATTTTAATCAAAAAGGGAACTGTTTCTATTATCACAATGGTCTGGTAACTAGGCCTACAGCCAAACATGCCATACAATATATAAAAAAAACTATGCCGGGAGCCTCAGAACAATAAAGACAACTTTTTTTTCATCACTGTGGTAGGGATGATAAAGCATTTTTAAGGTAATCTACCTGCATTTGCATGAAAGTAGAGTGAAAAACCATTTAGGAAAACCACCCTCGGTAGACCCGACCGGAATTCGAACCTCGATCTCCTCGTCATCAGCAGGCAAGTCTGAGATGCAAGTGAAGCCTTAGACCATTTGACAACTGAAGCAGGCTAAATACAACTGTATCAATATTTAAAGATACTTTTTTTTTAGAAAGGTTCAATTTTATTTGTTCCTATTATATTGATGATTTATTTTTCTCTCTTTGCAGGGTGGAGTTCCAAAGTAAATTTTACTCTGGTCTGGGTTATCATTTTCAGCCATTTTCATTTGAAATAATACTGGATTCTGCTGCAGCTGCACCAGATGAATAATCCATGATCATAAAAAAATAAAACGTTTTAGTATAAGTGTAGTTGTAAATCAGTCTTGTAGAGTAATTGTTTTATGTATTTCGTGAAAGAATTATCTTTTGTGTTGAAGCGTTGTTCATGTGTTTTTGGAAGTATTATTTAACATAATATTTTTTAGGAAATATACAATCCCTCAAAATTTAGCTGAGCAAGTTTTGCCAAGTTTATTTTCACTGTCTATAAAAATTGTAATGCAAGAAAATACAGTAGTTTACACTAGTTGCTTTTAACAAGTTGCTGCATGCTAATTCAAAACAATAATTACATAGGGTTTGGTTTTTTTGAAAAATTATTTATTTTATAATTCAAGCTCAATGTTAATATTAAAAACAAATATGTACTTAATATATTTATTATGACTTGTAAAACTATTGCTTTGTTAATTTCACATCTTGCATTCCATAACTCCAAAACATGTAATATATCCACATAAATATTAATGCAATCATTTTGCACATTGAAAAGAAATGTTTAATTTTTATTATATATATACTAAAGTTGTGACTATCTGGCCCGGTTCTCGGTGTAAACAAGTGTGTATTAAAATAAACCATTAGGCCTATATATCCACTAGTAATTATTTTAAAAAAAGTCAATTGCAATTGCATAGGAGATAGCAAAGAATAACTGCCAAACATGCAGTTGGTTTATAATCCAGTACTATTGCAGTCTCATACTCTTAGTAGGTGTAGATAGCACTGTTTTGATTTTGTTGGAAAGAAGCAATGTCAAGGGAGGTATACCCACATGAAGCAAACTATACAGAATATTATTTATTCAAATAATTGTGTAATATCCGGCCCAGAAAGTCCTCACTTTAAGCCAGATTGTCGCAACTTTAGTGTACTTAAAGTAATTAAACTCTTTATATACTGTGATATATATCTTTACTTCAAATACTAATTCTTAGAGGATTATACTAAACTTAAACTGTGTAAACACTATGAACATTTTTTTAAGATAATAGATCTGAATCTCTTTGTGGGAATTATTTATTAAAACTTTTATTGCTAGAAATAATTTTTTTATGTCAAAAACTTATTTTGTTCACTTGGGGAAGATTTTTTGAATTTCAAAATATTTCAATAAATAGAATTAATTGTACATGCTTGCTATATTGATAAATGTTAGCTACTATATTTTCTTGACTGTCATAATCTACCTAAAGTCAATTCATCTTTTGTGATAAGGTCTCCCTCCCGTTCTGGTTTTAACCAACCCACTTAAACATAAACAACAGATCTTGATAGTATTTGATTTATAAAATATCTATTGAAAAAAGGTACAAGTGTGAGTAAGCAATACCTCTGCACAATATAAGTATCAATTATAGCCTTTGTTTAATTTTGAGGTATGATAATTTCACATTAATTGTTCCTTAGTTGTCATATGTATTATATATGTACATATATTAAAGGAAAAACAGGAACTCACACAGTTAGATTTAAAAAACAGACATGTCATCTATCATTCATTTTGGCACCAAAGCAGTTCTGGAAAAAGTGATCAACCCATAGCCTGAAGTTGACTGAAAGGAAGATGGTCTTTGATGAGGCTATCCTAATCTGTTGTGAATACAATTCCAACCTTGATGCTGCTTAACAAGATACCACATCAAGTTAAGGATAAATAACCAATATTATTAAGAGAAATGTTTTAATCAATGAACATGAAATTGTGCTGGCTGCGCAACTTTTCATCTATTAATATTACTTATCCTGGCACATTCCCAGTTGATGTTAAATAAATGTTTACTTGTTATGTCACACAATCTTAGATAAAGAATTTAAAGCTAAAATTGTATTTCCTTTTAATTTATTTCCTATCCATCCATTTTTTGAAACGCTACATTGTCTCCAATAGACTAGGTAATAAGGATAAGCCAGGTAAATCTTTAGGTCAACGCACACTTTAAAATTTAATATTTAGTTTTGAGACAGTCAAATACATTAGTTTACAAAATCAATTCTTAAGTTGCTATTAAGGAGAGAAAAATAAATTGATGTTCATTCCTTCAATATGCAATTTTTAAACCACTAGGCAATTCATTATATATACTACAAAAAATTAACTGTTTTAAAGGGGAATAAACTATTTGGCTTGAAATCTTAGAACACAATCATAGTGTGAGAGTGATTCCTTAGCCTAGTTGACCACCGAAACAAGGTTTATTTTATTAAGAGTATCATTGGAAAGATTGAGGCTTTTGCGGAGAGTTCAATCTTTCACAGATAAAACTAATATATCTCTAAAAGGAAAACCTCTTTTCCCTTTATGAGGTAATCATATATTTGGGAGAAGGTACAGGAAAGGTGGATAGAAAAACAAAAGGAACAGACACAATATGGCTCTTAGTATGAAAATAACTTGGTTCACAATTTACATTGATACCATTGGAGAAAGAGGTAAAGGTTGCCTCCTGAAGAAATATGATTGTTACCACCCAATCTCCTACCTAGGTTCCATTCTATTGGAACTCATCAAGAGGGAGTGTGAAACAAGCAACACAACTTCCTAAAAGGGTGAATAAAAAAATAGGAAAGGAAGGAAAACAGTAATTTGTAAAAAGTAATAGGACACTGATATAAGATAATGTAAAAGGAATAACCAATATCCGACAATGTGGTTGTGCTGCAAATTCAGGTGTTTCAAATGAAGCCACTTAAAATTAGTCGATTAAGTTTGAAAAGGTATTTTAAGGGCTTTTATCTCAAAAGCAAGATATAATTAAGGTTACACACCCATGTAGGGTTGTTGAGGTGCCTGACTATCAATGGCCCACATAATGGTCCTGCTGTAACCTAAGGTTTTCAAATAAGGCCACCTAAAATTTAGTTGATCGGCATCGCACACATTGTAAAATGTGATAATTAAGGGTTTATATCACAAAATCAAGATCTAATTTAGTTTGTATACCCATGTAAGGTCGTGGAAGAGGTCCCTAACTACCAATGCCCTGCAGTGTTATGCAGCACTTTAAAATTGGTGGATTGGTATGCCAAGCATTCAAAAATGTGATATTTAAGGGCTTATATCTCAAAATCAAGATCTATGCTAGGTTGCACACCTAAGTAGGGGCACAGTAGAGGTGCCCGATTTTCAATGCCCTGCAGTGTGGCCATGCCGCAACTTAAAGGTTTTCCAATAGGGTCATCTTATATTTGTTGATTTAAACCGTTTGAACATAATATGATGTTTTAGGCCTTTAGTGTGTATAATTAATTAAATCAAGTTTAATTATTTTTTTAATTTATCATTTATTTTTACCATGTATATATTGCAATTAGGATAGTAAACTATTTTAAACCGTTAGTAATTAATTATTCAAATGTTTTTATTATTCTTTTTAGCATTTGACTTACTCTATGATCGAAATTAAAACTAGATAATCATGCTGTCTCGGTCTCTGGGAAAGGTTTAAGAACAGTTTGGAGGGAGCCGCGGTGGAGATATGTGGGAGGAGACATTCCAGTGGAACAACAGGGTGAAAGAAGCAGTGAAGAAGAAGTTTTAAGAATAGGAATGAGTAAACAGAAGGAATATAGGAAGAAGAATAAAATAGCGAAGCGAGTTGCACGGGAAGCCAGAAAGGAGTGTATGCAAACATGCTGGAACGGAACATGGAAAGAATTAAGGAGGTGTTCTATAACCAAGTAAGAAACAGGATGAAAGAGAAAATACAAGAAGTTAGAATGATTGATACAGAAGGAAGAACGTTGAAGACAGGAGAGGGAGAAAAGGAACTATGAATGAGATATTTTGAGAAGATCTTCAACCCGGAAGAGGAAAGGGATAAGAGTGAAACAGAGCAGCAGGAAGAAATAGCAGAAGAGGAAAGAGGGGGAGGACACATTAAACAGAATAAAACAAGGAAAAGCATCGGGTGTGGAGGAATTGACTGGAAATGTTAAGAGCAGCAGGTGAAGTAGGTATACACTGATTGTACAGGTTGTTGAGAATGATTTGTAAAAAGAACCAGGCACCGGAAGACTGGAAAAAAGGAATTATAATATCTATTTTCAGGTAAAAACGTACAAATTATAGGGGGAAAACGCTGATGTGCCACTGTAAAAAAAGAAGAAGATACTAAAAAAGAGAATAAAAAATAAATTGAAAGTAATATGGAGAGAGGACCATCACTGATTTAGGGAACAGAGGTCAGCAATAAACTTAATCTTTGCCATACGACAGCTGATAGAAATAAGGTATGAACATAGGAAAGACTTGGTAATGATATTTATGGATATAGAGAAGGCATATGATAGCGTAGATAGAAATAAAGTTTGAAAAGTGATGGAGGAGGCCGAAGTGGAAAGAGGAGTTGTAATGAGAGTGAAAAGCATGTATGAGAATAACCGGCGTTGTGTTAAAACGGAGAGTGGGAGGACAGAGTGGTTTCAAATTAAAAAAATTGAGTGAAGCAGGGGAGTGCCCTTTAACCATTACTATTTATAATGCTAATTGAAATAGTCATAAACAAAATTGCATGAAAACTCGAGGAGGAAAGAATGAAAGCCATGATGTTTGCTGATGACTTGATGGTATGGGGAGAGAAGGAAGAGGAAATAAAGTAACAATTATAAGAATGGAATGAGGAAATGAAAGAGAGTGGAATGAAATTTAGTTTGGAGAAGTGTGGCGTAAGATGGTAATGACTAATGACAAGGAAAACTATAAAATTGAATGGAGTAAAGCTGAGAAAAGTGAAGAACGTAAAATACTTTGGAAGCTTTATTAAGGCTACAAATGAAAGTAGAGAGGATATAGTGAGAAGAGGACAGCAGGGAGAGTTGTTGTATATATGTGTACGAGACCTTCTATGGCGAAAGAAGTGCCCTTGAAGTGTTAGGAAATGTTGTACAAGGCTTACTTTGTACCCATTGTCACATATACAACGGATGGACATTGGATGTAAGAGATACTAGGAAAGTGGAGGCCATGGGAATGAAATTCGTGAGGAGCGTGTTAGCTGTCACAAAGAGAAATAATATTAGGAATAAAGTTCTCCAAAAATATTAAAGGTACAGGGAATACATGATGTATAGTAGAAAAATCAAGACTGAGATGGTATGAGCATGTAATGAGGCTGGAAAAAGGAGAGGATGCCAAAGAAAATGTTGGCAATGAAGTATGTAGGAAAAAGACCGTAAGGGAGGCCAAGAAAGAGATGGGAGTAGCAGATAACAAAGTTTTCAATTGCTAGGAGAAGAATGGTGGAAGGCTAGAGGAAGATGGAGGCATTTTACTAAACTGATCCGTCCACAGGCTATAAAGAGTTGTTGATGATTATGATTATGATGATGATGAATCATGCTGTCTCACTCTATGATCTAAATTAGAGATAAATTATCATATTGTAATAACATCTAACCTTCAATTGTTGGCTGGATGTGGCACTTTTCTGCCCGCTCAAACACAACACGTATGAGGATTTATTTCTATGAACCTTGCCTGACCGATCAATTGCTACACTAGTTTTGTTTATTTATATTAACACCAATATTGGGATGAGGGACTGTCACAAAAAAACCAGTTCTTAGTTTGTCAAAAATACAAGGCACAAAGATAAAGTTTCAACTATTCCTTTAGGAACTACGAAAATTAATGTATTATGAGTTTAGCTTAGTTAACAAATATAGTTTAAATTTGTTGAAATTGATTGGGTTCTTAACGATATTTCTTAGCTTTACTCGTATTTGAGAAATATTCAGAATAAATATAGATAATACCAGATCTACTATTTTATTTCTGTGTCCTGTTCGAACCCACTTGTTAAGTTTTTCTTCACTCTATTCCTTGAAGGAAATTGTCAAATATTAATATCGTTAGCAGGGTTTTATATCGATTTAAACTTCTCAACAACTCTCTACTATAGGACTATACTCATTATTTTTTAATTGGTCAGAATTCTATTAATAATGAAATTCAAAAATAAAAATGAACTTAATAAGTTTCGTGGACATCACATACGCGCTCGATAAACACTTGATTTTTGCTAGTGAGCTAAGCTAGTCGATTTAAATTCATCTAAACGGTATTTGGTGAAAACCTAGAGTTTGAATGCTTGTGCTTGGAGAGTGTAAGTAATTATTGTTGTCATCGGCTAACCTGTAAAATGTTATCACCTATAAAAGAATGGGAATCTTGAATCTAAATAATATGGAATTTGTTTCAAAATGAACATTTTCAACCATTTTTCTAAATAGCATTAGGTTTAAATGTAATGATTATAATACAATAGCAAGTGATGATTTTTTATTTAATTTCAAGTACTCATGTGTTTAATTTGTTCAGGGTTTCATGTCACCCCATTAAGCATAAATCATTTATTTTGATGAATAATATATATGTAAGCAAGAATAATTTATGTAATTCAGTGTTATCAGCGCCTTGGCGTATATTGTTCTTCGGGACTGACAATTTCTCCGTTAAAAGTTTAAAAGAATTGTTTAATCAGTTGTAAGTGTAGTATATAACCTTCATTATTTTCCTTAAATTGACCTAATATATTATTTAATTTTGGCTGGCTGCCACTCTACCTCAATTTTTTTTAGTGACTGTTGTAATTTTTCAAGTAAAAAATATGTAGGCCTAGTAAGTTAGTGACAATTCGTTAATCAACCTAAAAACAGGCAGGGTCAGTGTACAGGAATTTCTCACTTCGGTCAAGGAGGTTTGTCTTTGACCCAAAATGGCTACATTAGTAGTGGTTATCCACTAACCTTTCTCTTAACATACCTTTGTATTTGAATAGTTTTTATCTTATAAAAATGATTTAATTTTAAATGTGATTTTGCACTACTGTAGGCCTACTTGTGTTGAATTGAAATGAGTTTAACATTTTATTCAAATATACAACAATTTCATGAATTGACTTTATTCAAGTCTGTAGTCTTGGTGTATGTGTGAGATAGTAAAACATTTGGTTGAATTGGGTACATTCGGCCTACACTTATGGAATAAAAGCCAGACAATTAAATATATCAGTGGCTTATTATGCCTTAGGCCATAACAAATATTCCTTATGAATTTTTTGTTTTGTTTTAATTTATTTGAGGTATTTAATGTGCACTTTCTTACTGATTAAATCAGCACATGACTTATAAACTAACTTAAATCTAGAACAGACACAACACCCAGACCCGTGACCGTTAATTTTTCAGTGAAAGAGGAAACCCACATTTCACCAATGATGAATTTTCAGCCATGCCAGGAATCAAACTCGCGACCCTTAACTCAGTAAATATACATGCTACCGACTGAGCTAAGGTGTTAGACTTATTAAAAACAATTACATCAACTTTATCGACCAATATAAGAACTAAACATAGAACAATACATAGCCAAAAAATAGATTGGTAACATGCTGCCTTTATCTTGCATGTCTCACATGTTGCATATGCACAGTCCAGAGTTCCCAACAGGTTTTGTATCCATTCGTATACATGAAAACCCTTTAGCCCACCTTATGCATCCCGTATTTTTGAGAGAGACAAAGGGAGTTCAGACAATTCTATTCCCATTGTATGAGTTTCCTGTTTAAAAATAATTAATTTCTCTTATTTTCAACTGCTAGCAATGTAAACAATGGATAGTCTACCACTAGTTAATGTAAAACTTTTTTAATTCAATCTAAAAGTTTGATTTTCATACATTAGACCTATTATGCCATCTTAAAATGTTACTGTAATCCTTATGTTTCAATACCTTACTATTCTAGCATTAGTTTCTACCTAAAACAAAACTGTGCTTTAAATATATGGGGGGCTAAGGGGAGGGAGTGTGATGGTTGAAGGTTGGGAAATAACATAACGGCCTACCATTTAATCACTGGCACTAGAGCTTAAGACAAAACAAATGAATATAATTTACATGTTACACATCTTTTAAATACCTTTTGTCTGAGCAGCAAGTTTTGTTTTGCATATCATTGGTGACCTAGCTAAACTTGGTGTATTTTTTTCAAACATTTTAACTAATCTATATAATGTCTGAGCTTCTTGCAAATTCTATACTGATGAGATTATTTATTTAACTAGGAAAAAGGGGATACATGTGAAACAACTTGAAGTAGTTACTTCCTTAAAATCTAAAACCAATCCAGTGTGGCAGTTTGCCGTGCAACAGAACCTCCCACTGCATAGTTGGCCGATACAAGTGACACCCAAGGACTATGATATTGGTCTGGTAGTTTCATTTGGTCATCTCATCCCAAACCATGTCATCACTTCATTCCCACTGTAAGTTTATTTGATTTAATTTGTTAGTCTAATTTTGTAGCTTATATTGAATTAAATTAACATAATTTACATACAAAATAATTATTAAAACTAACATTTTAGCTGGATAACTAACTTCCATTCACAAACATTTTTTTAAATATAGGCCTATAATGAAAAGATGAAAATCTATCTCTGTACTTTTGGCTTGTCGCACCAATGTTTCTCAGATAGTTTGGTAGAGTAGCCTATTAATGCACTAAGCCAAAGGACCTGAGAATGGTTTTCATCTCCAAGTGTTATTTTTCAATATGTATTTTCATGAATATTTGTGAAAAGTAGTCAATAACAATTGTTAATTTCAATAAACACAATCCCTGTACAGTTAAAATTCGTACACTCATCAGCATGAATGCTAATCACAAGTGTTTATGGCTTTGTATCTAGTAATAACTTTCAAGTAACTGATGATATCACATTTTCAACAGACTTCACCTTAAAATAATGAGTACCTATTTATTTTTATTTATTTATTTATTTAGCACCGCGTCTTACTACCTGTTTGGGATATACACTTAAGTACTGATTACACTAATCGGTTAGAAGTTGGGAAGGTTGAATCCAGAGGAACTGAACCTGCATTTGTGTGGAGGGAGAATGCACAAAACTAGCGCATTAGCTAATTACGTTAAATAAGGGGTAATATAGGACCTTGGGCACAGGACAACATGGATAAATGTGATCGAAGATCACGAGTTTAATTCTTGTGTTCAACAGGTGTTATTTTAGTTGAATAAATAATTTAAATATATTTTAAAACCCAGAAATTGAATTAAATAAAGTGATTTAGGTAACATACTTTGAAGATAGAGTGCTATACCTACTACAAATAACTCAGAAGTTTTTTTAAACATTGTGTTATAGGCCTACTATCTGTTAGGGTTACATGCATATGTAGTAATTACACTAATGAGGTAGTGATTATAAAGGTTGAATTCAAAGGAAGTATGGCCGGAGAGTGAAAAATCATTTAGGAATAAAAAACTCCATACACCCATACAAGATTCAAACCCCGATCTTCCTGTCATCAGCAGTCTAGTTTATTGCAAGGGTGACACCTTAGACCATGCGGCCACCGAAGCAGGTCACAAGCTTTAGTTTTGTTTTTTTATGAAAACACTAATGTTAGTAATAGTTTATAAGGGGGAATTCAAAGTGAAAAATTGAATATCCTTATGATTTGTACACAGTTCATGATGAAATTCAGCTATCAACCAGCACGGAGGTGGTGGTAGCTGACAGCTAGGAAAGCTACCAGATTTACTCTGATGTATCAATTTCCAAAGTGTATGATCTGCACAATCATAATATTGATCTGCTATACTTTTTGGCAGTCAAATATTTCACAACTCTAATCAGGCAGTAAATAATTGGGTATTGACTCCAGAGAATGCTGGAAAACCTATTACAATATACAATATTGCCGAACTGGCAGGTGTGGCTTATTTGAAAGCTATTGTGCCAAACAGTATCATGAAAGGTTTAAAGGTTACAGGTTTTGTACCTTTTAACGAAAATATTTTCACAGAAGATGAATTTCCTCCAGCTTCAGTGACTGACAGGCCAATGCTACAGGAAAGTCCTTAAGCCCCACTAAATTCTTCAGTTTCTGAAAATGCCACACCTTCTACAATTCAGAACCAAAACAGGCCTATCAGTCCTCAAGATGTGTTTAAAAATTTGGCTTAGACATTCGCCATTGTGACACCTGAAGCTATAAGACCACACCCAAAAGCTCAGGCAAGGGAAAGCCTAAAGAGAAGTCACGCATCCTCACAGATACCCCAGAAAAGCAGGCACTTGAGGCAGTTAAAAACAAGAAGTATAAATGCTTATTATCAAACACCCAAAAGACCAGTAGGTCTAGTCCTAAAAAAGTAAAAAATATTTATATATTTTTGTTTCTGCAGAGAGTTCAGATTCATACAATTCAGAAGTTTCATCAGGGGAAAGTGAGTTCAATGTATTTGATGAATATCATGACCTTTAGGAAGAGTTGCAGTTTGAAAAAAAAACTTAGAAAAGGGAAACTTTGTTCTCGTCAAAATTTCATTGAAGAAAACAACTAAATACTTTGTCAAAGAAATTTTTGAAAAAATAAATTATATTTTAAAGATAAAATATTTAAAAAAGCAAACCACAAGTAGCAAATTTAGAAAAGAAAACGACCAACTATATGATATAGGTATTGGAGATATTGTAGCTAAGCTTCCAAATCCAACTGCGGCTGGAGGATCTGATCATCAGATTGAATGTTTATCATTCGTAGTAGATTTTGCAGTATATCAGATAGAATGAACTTAGTTACATTAACTTCAAATTGTTTGTTTGATATATAGGCTGGTAATTGTAAGCTAAGAATATTATTTCTCTTTAATTGTAATGATATTTTGACTCGTTAAATGTTTTATTTTTTTTAATCCTGACTGTTTTTATTACTTGGTCAAAGGTACAACACCTCCCTGTCAAAGGTACAAATATATGTTGTACTTCTGACCACAATGTAAAGTCTTTTTTAATACAAAAAAAAAAGTCAAGTGAAAAAAATTTTTTTTTTTAAATAGACACATGTTGCCTAGTGGAATAAGGATTTTGCTAAACAAACCAAATATTATTTTGCAGCGATATATTGATTTAAAAAATTAAAACAGTTGAAAGTGGTCAGAGATACAACACACTCCCCTAACTATCACAAACTGTGGTTATTCACAGGATCAGTCCTGATAGCTGAATAAGCAAAGCCAAAGGTTTCAAGTTCGATTCCTATGCCCAGATTGTCATTTTTCACTTAAGGGTAGTTAGTATTTATATTTTCGCTTTCAGAGGCATGCTGAATGTCCACGCGAGTCTTTTGCCACGTTGGAGGGGAGCAGCCCCTATTATACATGCTATTATGCATGGTGACACTCAAACAGGAGTGACCATAATGAAGATTAGGCCACATAAGTAAGTGGTGGGCGAACAGGATTTTGTCACATTTAAATAGCTACTATAGTTTTTAGTTTTTGTTTTTTTAGTTTGAATGTTTAATATAATTGGGGATTCTAACATGTGTTTAGTACTAATGGTGAAATACTAAGTATAGGCCATCGATTCCTTGAATCATTAAGGATATTTGAGATTCAAGGATTTGAAAAAATTGCGAATTCGAGACTCAAACCCTCCCCCCTAAAAAAATTTAAGTTTTCAAATTAAATTTATTTTAGAGCTTTAATACTGCTTATTGGTGGTTCAGAACCAGTTACAATAATAGGCTGAACTTAACAACCAGGCCCCAGACCAGTAATTTAACACTTAATTGAATGTATGAATGGATTATAAGAAAAAATATTAACATTTAGTTACTTTTTGTATTTTTTATTACATTTCCTCTTATGTTCATGATTAGTCTTTGATTCAGATTTGGATTTTAAATTTAAGAATCAAGATTCAGAGATAAATTGGGGATTCATATTCATAAGATAGTGGATTTGACCCATAAAATTTCCAACCACACATTTGGACACCCTAGTAGTAAAGTGATTATTGATTTAAATATGATATTTCAGGTAAATATGTCAGGGATTCAAACCATGACCTCTAATCTAAATGACCCACTATTTTCCTGTTGTTTTTAATCCCTGTTCAAGAAATATTTTGCAAATATTTAACAACAACTTACTAAATACTATTTGAATTGACAACAAGCTAATATAGTAGTTTATATTTGAACACAATTAAATAATCCTTCCAAATACCTATTTTCTGACAAATTCTGATACATCTAGTTTAGGTGTGAAACTAAGATCTATGTTATCAGGTTTGATTTAGGTGAAGTGCTTATGCAGTCTTGTTGCCACATCTCCCCCGACGACACACTGCCGGAGCTGTCAAATCGGCTGGCCTGCCTCGGTTCTGAACTATTGGGGCAGTGTGTGAAGGAACTTCCCCAGTGCCTCGACTTGGCCAAGCCGCAACCTCAAACTGGCATCACTTATGGTAGGCCACACCATTGTTGAACAAAATTAGGGTATTATTATTTTCCTGGACAGCAATAGTTTCCATAAAGTTGTCAGAATGGTACACTATAAACCTTATTATTGTAAACTTGCATACATAAACATTTACTGTTGTTAAGAATGTTTATTAGAATATATTATGTTTAATTTATTACTATATGTTCATTTTATTACTGTATGTTCAATTTATTACTATACTAGCAGAAGAACATGGTGTTGCTAAGGGTAACCACGCAATTCATTGCTTGGCTACCCTGGGCAATGTTTTTCTTCAAATAGAAAAAAAAAATCTCTTGATTGATTTTTTTTCTACCAACTTAGTTTTTGGTAAATTAAAAAAAAATTGAATCAAAAATTTAAAATTAAAGGTTTGAGGTACAAATGTTTATTCACAGGGGCTTCTAATTTTAAAATTTCAGCCTTCTGATTCAAGTAGATATCACGCAACGCTCATGACAGACAAACTCTTAGTTATATTATTATAGATGTTCATCTATACAAATTTTTAATTTTATTATTATAGATGTTCATCTATACAAATTCTTAATTTTATTATTATAGATGTTCATCTATAGATAATACATTTGTTTGTTCAACATTGCTTATTTGAAAAAAAAATCTGTTTGTGATTGATAATAAATTTTTTAATAGAGTAATACAGGATGGTGCAGAAAGTGTTGACACATTTAATAAAACTAAATCTTTACTATGTTAACCACTAAATGCTTCAAATTAAACTTAAAGTAATAACAAAAGATTGACAATTTTCTACATACCCTTAAATTATCAATTTTTTTAAAACAATCTCCTAAAGATGGTCACCATTATTTGTAATACCTTATTGTAAGCGCTTCTTGAATCTTGAAATGTTTTTGAGCAATGCCTCATGTTGAATTTCTTAAACTTCCACCACAGAAGAAAAAGTCCAGAGTTGTTAAATCTGGTGAACTTGGTGGCCAGGCAATGTCTGTCCCCAAACTGTGAAACAAGGTGGCCAGGAAACACATTGATGTTCTACCTAAGTCCTGAACAGTAACGTAAGGGCATGGATGCCAACATCAATGGAGGTGGTTCACAAAATGTTTCCTGGGCACCTTGTTTTTAACAATTTGGGGATATTGCCTGGCCACCACATTCATCCGACTTAATAGCTTTGAACTTTTTCTTTTGGGGCATGTTAAAGAGTCAGTTTACACGACTCGGCTGAAAGAAAAATTCAGGTTCTTAAATAATTGTGGTGGAAGTTAAAGCAATTCAACAAGAGACATTGAGCAAAGTCATCTAATGATTTGAAAAACACATAAATAATACAATCATGTATTGCATATGATAGGGCCATCATAAGGACATGATTAAAAAAAAATCAAGCTAATATAGAAAATTGTCAATCTTTTGTTGTTGTTTTAAATTTAATTCGAAGTATTAAATATTTGAAATAGTAAACAATAAACATATAGTGTTATAAATGTATCAATACTTGCTGCCCAACCATGTATATTTGAGGAAATGTCTTTAGCATTAGACTGCACTTGAATGGGAGGTGAAACCATGTATAGAAATTTGTCAAATTTGGTAGAGTTCGACCATTTGGTTTAGGAATATTGTGTGTTTAACTTTATGATACTATCTATTCATATCTATTTTCTGCTGTTAATGTTGGCACTAAACCAGACCTCGCTGTGGTTATAGTGTTTTTTTTATAGATGGTATGAATACTATATTTCTCAAATCCCAAATCCGAATCTTACATTTACTTTCAAATCTCGAATCCTTGAATACAAATATGCAATTTTTGCATAGTGAAAATATTTCAAATTGAATTTTTTTAAGCTGTTAAAAGACTTGGTAAACTACTAACAAACTTTATTTTGTTTGTCATGTCTCTTACATCATAAAAAAAATAAAGATAATCTCTTTTGAGTAAATTAATTATATTCGTTCAATTTTGTCCAGTTTTGTGATTTTGTTATTTTTCCAACCATACAAGTCTATGTTAATTTCTAGTCAAGGCTTTCATAATTGTATTCGAGATACGCTACACATTTTCAACTGTACCAATAGTTGCATTGGATCATTTTTTTTTTTTAATTCAAGTTGGTACCACAACCAGGGCCGGGTCAAGGAATTCGGGGATCACTTGCAATGGCTTGCCAGTAATTTGATGCATGGTTTCCCCTCCAACCTTTTTCTATTCCTTCTACACAAACAGTCTTATTTTTTTCAACTTGCTAGCTTATACAGTATTGTTATGAAGAATTACATTGTTGCATTATGGTTTTCCTTTATTAGGTCTCTTATTACTCCTTTCCTTACTATATTAAAATTAAAATATGTTTCTCTGGATCCTAAGTAATTAATGTATTTGAATTATTGGTTTAATCAGATAACATACATAATATCTTTAATTAAACCACAAAAATCAATAAAATTAAAAAAAACCAATATAACCCATCTTTTTTTTTAATAACCTGGGTTTTTTCAACCCTGTGTCAGAGTGAAATTATAAAAAAAGGTACTAACAAAACTCTTTTAAAATTGTGCCTACAATTGAATTCCCTTATCAAAACTCATGGCAGTACATCACCGTCCACTTTCACATGCTCTGGTGACACATATTTTCTCTTGAATAGACAAAACTTTTCTTTTTATACTACATTATTACTATTAGCACCGCGTCTTATTACCCGTTCGGGCTATATGCACTTACGTTAATCTGCTATGGTAGGGGGATTGTGAGATGAAATAGAGGACCTACAGTTTAACATGGAATCCGAACCACGGTGGAGGCCTGGCATTACTCACATTCACAAGTTGTGATTAATACACATCTTGTCAGAGGTGAAGGAAGGGTTTGGTAATCAGATAAATCTGTGCCGGGACCGAGGAAGGTTTTATACTACAACTTGCCATGATTATGTATAAAAAATGTAGGCCTACTTTTAATGACTACCAAAACTAACGTTGAACTTAAAATACACGGAAAAAAAACCTCTGGCTTTGAGCTTAGATACACACATGAGACAGTTCCAGCCAGCTCAGTGACAATGAAGGAGGGTTAGTCCTCTCTTTATTTTGACCTTGAAGTGCCCAGATTCCCGCATCCCTCTCCCTGACTTTGTTTTGCCATTCAATCTATTATTAGACCAGAATTGGCTATTTTTTCAGGTTTTTTTTTTACATATACATACATTTAAATACAATTTTAAGTAAACTATACTCCATTCACGGTAGGAATTACTCTCTGAAAGCTCTTTTTTCCTACCAATATCCTACTATATAATAGATTTCTGGTAGGGAAAAAGGCCTTTCAGAAAACAATTCCTACGGTGAACAGACTTTATCTAAGAAGATTTTGACACTACAACCAATTGATAGTGACGCTAAAACAGAGGTTTCTTATAACGTTAATTGATGACAAATCGGACTGCTGAAAAAATTACGCTACATCCGAGTTGACGGAATAGCCGAGGCCGTTATAACCAAGTTTGACTGTAATACTTAAAAATGTCAATAAATGAACGTAAATTGAATATTTTAGCTGTCAATATTTTTATTGGCAAAGTTTTATGATTATTGAAGCTGAAATATTTTTTGAAACGAGGTAGAAGCTAATTTTTTTTCGAAGCCAATTTGAAGTTTTAAAACTTCACACATGCACACTTATTTATTACATATGGTTAATGCAAATTACTACTCGTTCGCATGTAATTAAAGTACAGCCCTGAGCTGCTTTAATCTCCTTTTACGTTCTCTGAATTGGGCCATTTACAAGCTGACTGTCTAAATTATGCATTTGCTTCCACCATGCTCATTTCATTGATGTTGTACACTCCGTTTACCCTGAAAGGTAGCAGTCCTACCATGAATGATTACAATATGGCCCTATCTTATTAGCTGCACCATAGTTTAACCCGTCACGGTAAGTTTTCAGGATAAACAAAGTATACATGCAACTAGTACACACCAGTCCCATAAGGCTGCTAGCCACACTAAATTCCTAATTCACATAGCTATTTGTGGTGTCAGAATAATGCTAATCATTCATTTTTGGAAACTGTGACATCATACATTTTAAATGTTTGTTCTACACTAAAGTTAAACGTAGCCCAAAATACAAGTCAAAAGTAATTTTATTCTCGATAGCCAATAAAACTGATTCTTACAATGAAAGGTTGCATTTTAAAATGAGTCAATGGTAATTTTTAATTGTTAGACATTGTATTCAAATTATTTTATTTTTTATTATTAATTCTAGCTCCCAAAGTGACCGCCTCAACTGCTGTGGTGCGATGGAGAGACCTCAACTCCACTCAAATATACAACTTGTATCGTGCTCTAAGTGGAGTGTTTCCTCTATATACCACATACCAAGGACTACCCATCAAATTGTACAATGGAACATTACCCCTCCCCGTTATTGACAACATTATTAGAGACAAGAGCCCCACTCCAGGGTTTGTGGAATTTCATCGGCCCAGTGGCGTTTTACGGGTCATGTGCGCTGATGGCTTTTGGGTCGCATTTCAGTCAATTGGAGTGCCAAGGAAGAAACCAATTTCTGCAGCAGATTTTTATAATGGTTATCTCTCCAAAACAAGAGAAAGTGAGAGAGTCTTTGAATAGTTAGTAGGTTGAAAAAAATATTTATATAAGAATACTTTATTATATATAGTTTTGTTGAGTTGGATGTGATCATGTTTATAATACAATCTTTTTTCCTCACAAAACAGTATGAATAGCATTGGATGTTGACAGATATATTGTTTAATTTTTGACCATTCAACCATAAATGTTTGCTTGCTATCTAAGAAAACAGGTTGATAAATTAATTACCGTTTTGGCCTGAATATAATGCGATGTTTTAGCCTAAAAATGACCTTCCAAAAACTTTGCTCATATTATATGCACAACCTAACATTTTTCATTGAAGGCAGATTCTTACATAGGTCTATTTTGTAGCATGCTGGGACTATACTGGCCAGCCAGAGGACCGTTTCTCTTAATAGACTCGACAGCAAAACAAAGTAAGAGAGTGATAGTGTACCACTGTAATGACGGGTGGGAATCTCAAGGTCAAAACGGAGAGAATTTTACCCTCTTCAGTGTCCCCTTGCTGGCTGGAACCACACACGTCTAATATTTCTACCCTTCAGTGTCAGTGAGCTTTTGCCGTAATTCAGTAGGTCAGTGTTAGTTTGTGCTTTGTTACTGGTAAAAAAGCACTGGCAGATCCCCAAGTGAATGATAATATTGAAAATAGGGCTTTAAAAAAAAGTGTATCAAAGTTGTTAAGTTTTTACCTCTGTTACTGTCATAATGTCGGGTCATATTATATTCAAAACCATTTGTTTTTCATGTAGAGCATCTCAAAACGTTAGGCGTATTATATTTGGGCCAATACTGTAATTCTATTGGGTAATTTCAACTTAAAAACTGTGATCTATTTTTGTGACCATAAACTTTACAATCAGCAAGGTTTTTGATTTAAGAAAGGATGTCACCAAATTAAATGTAATTTAAAAATATTTTATGAGCATAGCTGTATGTTTATTGACATAGTTTTGATATGAATATGTTTTATGTTGTATTCTAGAGAGCAAGATAAATAGTTTGTTTTAATGAAATGTTGATTAAATTTTTTCTTGCCATTATGGTTTAACTTACCTCTGTATTAATTCTCTGTTTGAATTTATTCAGATTTTTTTGTTTAATTATATCTAAAGCCAGATAAACACAAGACTCATCTACATTCATCAGAAATTTGACAAACAAATTGCTAACACACACTGCAGAAACATTATTTTTGAAATGTTTGTTACAAGAAGGTGGTTAAATAAGTGTTCACTTCAAAAAGGTAATTGCAGAAATACTCATATTTCATTGTGATGTTGTCACCAAAATTGCTTTATTTTTTTATTATTATGAAATGGAGGACCTCCAGTTTAACGTGGAATCTCCTAATCACAGTGGAGGCCTGGCATTCCTCACATTCACAAGTTGTGATTAATACACATCTTGTCAGAGGTGAAGGAAGGGTTTGGCAATCAGATAAATCTGTGCCGGGACTGAGGATTGAACCCCGGACCCTCAGCACAGAAGTCTGACACCTTACCCCTAGACCATCAGGTCACCCAATTGCTTTGTTAAATTCACATTATGCTGTTTTATTATATACAAGTAGAAGTATGTATTGCCCGGTGTAACCACACATTAAATTGTGTGGTTACCCTTGCAGTGCTTTGCTTTACTTCAGACAGAAAAAACAACTTCATTTTATTGCTTCCGAGTTCTGACACAGTTTTTAATTAGTTTTAAAAAATGTATTCAAAATTGTAAAATTTCAGACCTCTATGTGCAGAAGATCACACAATGCTCATGACAGACAGACAAACTAATAATTTTATTAATATATAAGATGAAAGAAAATACAGTAAATAAAGATAGTAACAACATAATGTGTTATGTTGTTTTGAATGCAAAAACATTGATAGCAGCCGAGGCTACATTTATGATCCAAAAGTGGCCTAATAAATTTAATGAAAAGCTTATAAAGTGACTCTTTACTCATACATATCGATGTTTCGCAAACTCTGTATTTTCATCCTTGAATCAAAAAATAATCATGGCTTATTAATTTGAATTTATGCTGAATCGATTATCAAACTTTGCAAGTGCTTAAAATATTATTTGAATCAAATATATCAAGTTATGTAAAAAAAAAAATGGGTACCAAATTTATATCCCACTCTTCAGTTATTTTAATAGTGTATTTGTTTTAAAATATCTCCTAGTTTTTCTCATGTTAATTTGGCCCCAATAAATGGTAATGTAAAGTTTAGAGAAATTCCAACTTGATTGTTGCATTTAAAGAACCTATTTTTAGATTTAGACTCAATATTGGTGCTAAAATCTGGTTGAAGTGTAAAAAAAAGAAATTGTCTAGATTTTGATAGCAGAACCCCTAGATTACTAGGTTTGAAAATTTGAATTTATTTTATATTTTTAAGAAAATTGTTCCCTTCATGTAAGGTATCAAGCTCACATGCATTATTTCACTATGGTTTAGCTTATAAGATAGGGTCATAGTGTGATATGTCAAGTTAAGACTGCTACCTTTCAGTGTAAATGGAGTGTACCTAATTAGGTTAAATACATTTTTATCTGACCCAAACAGGACCACAAAAATTAAAATTACTTTATTTAATGTCAATACAATTTATTTGTGTGGTTATTGATGTGTTTAAAGTTCTGTAGTCAGCAAGAAAAAAGTAAGTCAAAAATTTCCTGCTAAATTTATCATCTCTTCAAGAAAAGACTTTCACTTTTTGAGGTACATTTTGTTATACATGGAAGATCATTTAAAATACACTATAGATGATATAATTTGTAATAAATAAAATGATAGAATACTAGGAAAATGGTAGGGCATAAATAAAACTAAAAACACTAACAATATTTACACACAATTGTATTTCGATGCTACTATAGCATCTTCCTCAGGAAGTAGTAATAGATTATATAATAATGCTCTCTTATTTTTTTACATCCATTACTGTTTCCAACTTGTGGCTTGGGTCACCTATTCCTCAAGCCATGTATTTTCCACTGCCGGCTTGCTAGGCCTGTCGTAGCGTCACATGCATTATAATCTAACTTAAGAGTAGGACAGGCACAACATCCAGTCCCCAGCCGTTAATTTATCACTGTGAAACGATAAACCCACATTTACCATAGATGATAAGTTTTTTGGCCTTGCCAGGAATCGAACCCAGGACCCTTAGCTAAGTAGACAGACAGAGCTAAAGTGTGAAATAATAATGCTCTCTCTTGTGTCTTAAAACTATTTATGCCTTCATTTGAAACGGTTGTGTAAAATCTGAACAATCAGATAAAGTGAAGAAAAATATATCTAGCATTGAAATGTTCGTAGATCTAAAGAAAACTTTTGAAAATGTGTAAGAAATTTGTTTGTAAGTTAAAATGTTATTGTGATAATGAGTATTGACTATACTTTTTACATGCGCTGCGTCTTACTGCTCATCAAGACTATCACATATTTACACTAATATAAATATGGATGTGTAAAGTAGGACTTTAACCTCGACCTCCGTGTGCCCATTGGGGAGGATGGATATAAGGTAAATTGAATGGACGTCAATAAATTAGTATGCAGATGATAAAATGATTACATCGCTAATTGAGGTAAAAATAAACTAACAGATGTCATGTTTGGCGAGATAACTTTAATTATATATTTTAATGATTAGTGATAATTTAAATCCACAAAATACTGGCCTAAACTTGCGTTACATTCCTGGTTATAATTATTATTATTAGGTATTAGAAAAATATTATCTTGTAATTAAATACACACTAATAGTATGATGAGATAAGATTAGGAATGAAGATGTAAGGTCAAGAGTTGGGATACAGGGGGTACATGAGATAGTTGAGGAAGCAAGGATAAGATGGCATGGACATGTAATGAGGATGGAAGGGGAGAGGATTCCAAGAAAATAAATGGATATGAAGTATGTAGGAAAGAGACCTCAGGAACAAATAGCAACAAGTGTGGAAGTGAGAGGAAGAAAGTGCAGGAAGAAGGATGATGGAAGGACAGAGGAAGATGGAGGAGGCACTTTACTAAACAGACCCGGCCATAGGCTGTAAACAGATCATGATGATGATGATGAGTATTATGTGTATGTAAAAATGTATAAAATTATAGCGCTCTTCGATGGTTGCATGGACTAAGGCGTCACACTTTCACTGCCAATGACAAAGAGATGGAAGTTTGATCCCTCTTGGGTGGACTGAGGGTTTTTTCCTGAAATAATGGTTTTCCACTCTCCCTCAGCATCAATGTGGGTACTCTTCATCTAAATTCAACACCCTTAATTCCTAACACATTAGAGTAATTAGTACATGGTCCTATAACCTAAATAGGCAGTAGACTAAGACAATGCTAAAATAAATATAAAATTATATAGTAGTACCTTATTTATCTAAGATATTGTTCTAAATTATTT
Source organism: Timema bartmani (assembly GCA_902151455.1). Taxonomy (NCBI): domain Eukaryota; kingdom Metazoa; phylum Arthropoda; class Insecta; order Phasmatodea; family Timematidae; genus Timema; species Timema bartmani. The sequence continues at coordinate 456,278 of CABFWB010000098.1, forward strand.
ATTTTAACAATTAGAGGACTAGTAATTATTATTATTGGAACTGTAGAAACAAATAAAATTGGTAAATAATTTTAAATATGGAGTAAAGCCAAAGAAATGTAAAAATTTAATGTCAATAGCCTTATTAAATAGGTTATTAAAAAAAACAATGTGACTTATCTACTGACCTAATTGTTAAAAATAAATAACATAGCAAGGTAAACATACACACATTTGCAACTTTAAATATTTACTTTTTTAAATAACAATTTTTCTCTCTTAAGCCTCTACTTAATTAACCAACTGACAACTCAATCATTAAAGAAGAAAGTTTTCTTAGGGATTATAAAACCATACTTTTCTTTTAGAATATTTTATCCAAACCTTAAACTTGGTTGACACACACATTTAAAACATTAATTGTAGTTTAACTGTGGGTGAAGCAAACATTTAAAGCATCTTTCATTGAGCCTAAGGTCCAGCATACTTTAAGAGTTTCTTTTTAAGAGTTTTCTTCAAGGAAGGCTTTTTAGTGTCTAATATAAATATACATTGCTTACCTCACTTAATTTTTACCAAACCTAAATAAAATAAAAAACTTGTGTAAGTAAACAAATCATTGTGACAAATTATTTTGCTGCAATAACATTTGCATTAGTACTTTATAAAGGAAAACTGAATTGTTACAACAGATAGCTTTTGTCTCTAAAAACCTTAGGGTGAACTAATTTATGTTAGTCCATACATACATACATACATACATACATACATACATACATACATACATACATACATACATACATACCTAATCACGCTGTTCTCTTATGGGAAAGGCAAGAAACTGTGCATATAGCTCAAAAAACAACTATTCCATACTTAATCTAACCTCACTGACTTTCTTATTCTGGCATAATCCCTTCGCTTCAACAACATCCATATATCGAGTCATACATGCTCTTTTATTTATTGTCTTATTCTTAAAACTATTTCTATTTTCCACACACAGTGCCGCCGCCTTACCTCCTAGTGGGAGTGACACGAACACCAGTTTACTGGCCCATAAGGCAGTCTCTATAGTAGGGATATTGGTGTAAGAACGCTCAGGGCAAAACTGAGCAACAATTGTACTTTTAGTTTACTAGCTCAAATGTGTCGACACCAATCGGTACCGTAAGAAGTAAATACTGTAATGGGTGGGGGTATAATCAAGGCTAGTAACCTGGTCTATTCTCAGCTAATTACTAAAAGAAAATGCACAATGTTAGTTCATATAACATGACAATAAAGTATTACATAGTCTGAAGAATTTCCTAAATACCTATATGTTCCAAATGAATGGAAAATTTATGTTAAAAGTGTTCGCCAGCCCTATGGCCAAGGAGCAGGAAGGATACCTGCCACCAATAAAAGGATTCAGCTGCCATCCATGGAGGATATAGTGCAAATGATGGAGTATATCTGAGTGTGGTGCCTCCACTCATTATGTCGGCCACTTTTAGATGCAAGGAGCCAGACTTCAAAAGTCCAGTAAGTGTTTGATAAGTGTGTCATTATTATTTAATTAGTTTACATAAACCTATATCATCATTTTGCACTTTGAATAACTTAAAAAATAATAAGTAGATTGGTTTAAATATAACTAGTCCTTAGTCTTCACACACTCAAAAACTTGGTCACATTTTTATTGTTACAGACAAAGGTAAACAGATTAATATTCATTCTTTGCTAAACTTGTGTTTAGAGAAAAATGACACCCATAAATTTATGTATTTGCTGTTTATTTAAATGAATATCTTATTTACTCTTCTTTAAATCATGGGAGAAGATAACATAGTTGCAGAAGGGAGATAAAGTAATGCAGCAGGTAAGGTTCCAGACCATCACCTTAAGGGGTCATCCATAAACCATGTAATGCTTTTTTCTTACCTTTTTTGACCCCCTAACACCCCACCCCTAACATGTATTATATAACTTTTTTCATCAAGAGTGAATGTAATTATTTCATAGGGACACTTTTGTGACATTAAAAAAGAGACTCAGAATCCATTTTAAATCCTGAATATAAATAGTTTTTTCAACATAGAACTTAAGTATAAGATCTGCATAACATAACAATGTGATGTGGCCCCCCTCCACCATGTAATGCCATATAAACATCCCTCTCCTATCAACAGCATTATGTGGTTTACAGATGACCCCTAAAACAATACCACCTTAAAGGAAATCAGTCTTTTTTTCACTTGTAAATGCCTATAGAAGCCTAAAAATAGATTTACATTATCATTCATCGAGTGCACCATAGTGCTAGGTATTAAAAATAAATACAAAAGTAAAATTAATGAATAAAAAAATGCCAGTATTGTATTGCTAAATTTAAAACCGCCAAAAAAAGTTATTAGCAATGCAACTTAGCTATTCTACAAATCCCTATATCTTAAGGATGAGTTATTAACAATCTTGGTGTTGAATATACCAATAAAAAATAAATGCTATATTTATGGTACTCTGTTAGACATGTTGGGGGTTCAATCCCACTTCCCCCCGATTCTCTCAAATTTTATCAAAAAAGTTAATATCACCTCATTATGGTTTAAACAAAACAAGAAGATACGAGTTTTTCACTTGTGGTCTAATGTACATTAAAAAAAAAGTGTGTGATTATGTTCATTATTCAGGCAACAAAGCTAGGTAGACCAAGACAAAATATTGACAAGGGAAATAGGTAGTATTAGTGAATCTGGGGAAAACTGTGGTAGCGGGTAGGTCTTTTAGGTTAGGAAACAAAACATTTCAACTCTAAACTTGAATGGTAGTTCAGAGAACACATTACAAATGAGTCGGCAAAGAAATAAGAATTTGAGGGCTCCAATAGCTTAAGGAGGTGTGGGGTTATCCACCTATCAGACCTCAAGTCCTTGCAGTTTGAGAAAATATAAACAAATGGCAGTTTGAGAATAGCCTACCTAAAGGTATGTGCATGTTATAAATACTGTGACGTGTGAATGCTTGTAGTTTTGTTAGTTTATTTTCCATTTTATAAAGCATATAAAGCTACGACATACCTAGCAAGCCGGTAGTGGAAAATTTATAGCTTGAATAAAAAAAGCTAACCCAGGCGACAAGCTGGAAACAATAATGGACATAAAAAAATACATTTGCTTACTATCATAAAACGTTTGCATAGTTGTTTTGTCATAGCAATATTTGCAATATAAAAATAGAATGTCATATTTCATCATGTTAGTTAATAATCTCGCTGCTAACTTTTTATTTGCACAATTATTGTTTTGTTTTTTACATCACTTTCATTTATATTCTGATAATGCTTATCAAGTTCATTGTTGCTTCACAGTGAAAGTTGAAAATATACACAACTGTTTCTATTGAAAACACGAATTACATAAATGCAGCTGAGAGGAATTATCAAGATCAAAGTTCAAGATTGGCAAAAAAATCGACATCGGAATGTTTCTGAGAATCACACTTGAAGAAATGGTCTAAATTAGGCAACCTTTTTTTCATGAATGATAAGTAAGATTATGTGTTGGGTGTGGATAGGTTTTTTGACTATGAAATCAAGTTAGTCTAAACCTTTTTAGGCATATTTATTTTTCTAAAATGGATCCGGTTTGATTGATACACAACTAGAAGACAAGGAAAATCTTATTCAAATATAGTGTAATAGGGAGAAGTTAGGGGGATTTTAAAGTCACAAATTTGCAGATATTTATATAACAATTTTCAAAATACTATGTATAAGAGCATTTGTAAAATATTAGTTTTATCTCAAATTTATGTGATCTTGCAATGTCTACTGTCATATAGCCTATACCATTAATAATTCCCTTTCAAGAATTTAATATTATTATTATTATTATTATCACCGCGTCTTACTACCCGTTCGGGTTATACGCACTTACGCTAATGTGTAATGGTAGGGTGATTTTAGATTAAATGGAGGACCTACAGTTTAACGTGGAATCCGAACCACGGTAGAGGCCTGGCATTCCTCACATTCACAAGTTGTGATTAATACACATCTTGTCATAGGTGAAGGAAGGATTTGGCAATCAGATAAATCTGTGCTGGGACCGAGGATTGAACCCCGGACTCTCAGCACAGAAGTCTGACACCTTACCCCTAGACCACCAGGTCACCAAGAATTTAATAGAAAATTGAAAGTAATTTTATTTTTAATTCATAGCTTTGCATATAAGATACCAGGAAAATGCATATTTTTGGTCTAGAAAACTTGTAAAAATCAGTGAATTCAAAGTCTAAAAAGTTAATTGGAATGCAGCAATTGGCTAAATCATAGTTTAAATTACCTCACAGATTGTAGGGAATAAACTATAGCTTCTTCGAGTTCAATGAGTTGACATTTGTGGTTGTATTGCAAGGTTGACTGTCAATATATAATTTATAATTTTCTTGTCAGGCTTACACTATACATATGAATAAAGAAACGAAGCAGATGAGCGTATATATTATTATTATTGTGACATCCAAATGGCTAAAAATGTAAAGTAAGTAGGTGCTGGGAAGAAAGATAGAAGTTCATCTAAGGTTAGGGCTAGGTGGCTGCCCTTTTTTTTAGCACCAGGTCTTAAAACTTGTGTTGTGTATTGATCACAACTTGTGAATGTGAGGAATGCCAGGCCTCCACCGTGGTTCGGATTCCACGTTAAACTGTAGGTCCATACCATTGCACATTAGCGTAAGTGCGTATAACCCGAATGGGTAGTAAGACGCGGTGCTAATAATAATAATAATAATAATTAAAACTTGTTACGGCTATATACATGTGTACTAATTACACAAATGAGTTAGGAATGAGAAAGGTTGAATTTAGAAGTAGTGTACCCACATTTGTGTGGAGGTAGAGTGGAAAATAATTTTGGAAAAACCATCCTAAGTACACCTGACTGGGCTTCTAACTCCAACCTCCCTCTCATCAGCAGTCTAGTCTAACAATAGAGTGATGTCTTAGACCATGTAGCCATCGAAGATGGTGGTGCCTGCCTCGATTTGGTGATAAATTTATGGACCAGTCCCCATACTGCTCTGAAGGAATGCAAAATTCCTTTGTTGAAGAACTATGCGCTTTGGTAGAGTAATACTGATTTAAATCTGGTTTATGGGTTCTAGCATAAGACAATACAAGAATTTCTTTATTTTTGATATCTGTGTTATGTTGGTGATCATTCTTTTTCTTAATTTTTATGTTGTGAGTAGGGATTTGGTATCAAAAGAAAAGTATTGGGAGAAAAATATTGATAACGTACCATAAGAAAGGTATCGATAACAGTAAGTATCGGTATTGAAATACACATACTTTTCTGCTTCATCTGCTTGGGGCACTCTTTTGAGTTGACTCAGTTTATTGAGCTCTACAAACACTTTTGTTTAGTTTGTGATGACTATGCTCATTGATAAAGGAAGGGGTAGTAAGTCACCCCTCGCCCTGTCACCTCGTCAGGCTGTATTGATAAACAAAGATGAAAGAACAGCTATGAATTATGATGAGCTAAAAGAGTTGCTTCTTGCTTGTCATGCAGCAAATGAGTGAGAATTGAGAAATGGTGTCATTTGATCTTTCTCCACAGTCCACCTTAGTAACCATTTAATCCCAGCATGAGTGAAGATAACAAAAGAGTTGTTTCTTTCGATACCGATCCGATATCAGAGTGTGAGTAATAATATCAGTAAAAGTATTGAGTAAAAAAATACTAGTATCGAAAGGAAAATATAAAAAAAAAAATCCACATTCCTAGTTGTGAGGCCAATGTATTAAGCTTTACAGTGGTTACATTCCAGTTGGTAGATGCAGTGAAATTCTTTAGACTACAATAACTTATTTTAGTCACATTGCTGAGTAAGGAATTTGTTGGTTTATGTATGGTGCAGATTTTGCAGAGGGTGCAGTTGTAGGGAAATGAGCCAGACACTTGTTTGGGTGAATAGTTGGGTCTAGTCCAAGAGTTGCCATCTATATAATGCAATCATAACAAGAAAATTAAGTTAGACGTCGACAGTCAGCCTTTCATATTCTGAAAATTTAAAAATGACACCTGAACACGGGAATCGAACCTGGGACCTTTGGCTTAGTATGCCAATGATATAGCCACTGAGCTCTCCAGGAATCATCCTGTGCCCAGGGTCATTCTTCACTCATATTTTAAGGCAGAGTCTATGATGGACGTGTGGAAATTGTGAACTACAAATGTGTGATTTTATTGAGACCACGAGCTATCAGATAACGCAGCCACCCTTGACTCGGTAGTTGGCTTAATGCTGCCACTTGTACAATTATTGTACTTGTAAGGAATTGCATATTTAAGAATCAAATAACCAAAGTTATTATTTATACTTTTTAGTGAGGAATTCTCCATCTAGATATCATATTCTGAAAATTGAAAAAGACACTTGGACATGGGAATCGAACCCCAGACCTTTGGCTTAGTACGCCAATGCTCTAACCACTATGCTATCCAGGAATCATCCCCTGCCCAGGGTCATTCTTCATTCATATATTAAGGCAGAATCTATGATGGACATGCAGAAATCTTCGGCTACAAATGTGTTATTTTATTACCTTTGGCTTAGTACGCCAATGCTCCCAGCCAGAGTACAAAATTCATCTGGATAGCTCAGCTGTAAGTATTGCTGTGCTAATCCATAAGTCCTGCATTCAATTCTCCTGTCTATGTGTTATTTTTTCAGCATTCCTTTTAAATAACTATAGGATCATTGTCAGACCACAGATAGTTGGTTAACAGAAACTTAGTGGTTATATTGGTTACAAGTTGAAGCTCCTCTTCACATCTCATCTACACTCATACATATTCTATCTTCTTATGTTAGGTATGACTTGATACATGAGAGAATTCCACATGAAGAAAAACTCAAGAATGGTACAACAACCAATTTGATCAGCCTGTCAATCGGGCTTGAGTCTATCGAGGATATTTTGGAAGACTTGGACCAGGCACTCGTACCAGCTGTAGCTATGTCCCCTACCACAGTGGTTAGTAAGGAGTACTTTGCTGAAATACCACTAATCCAAACTAATTCCATTAAAGAGAGTTTTAGCTAGAAGGTTTTAAATACCCTTCAAGGACGCCCATGTAGTAGAGCTGAGAAGAGGACAGCAGTGAAGGTTGTTCTATAGATGTGTAAGTGACCTGCTATGGAGAAGAGAAGTGCCCTTGAAGTGTAAGGCAGTGTTGTACAGGGCGTACTTTGCACCTATTGTCACATAATACAGCAGAAACAGGGACAGTGAATGTAAGAGAGACTAGGAAAGTGAAGGCCATGGGAATGAAGTTTGTGAGGAGCATGTTAGCTGTCACAAGGAGAAAAAAGATTAGGAATGAAGTTATCTGGGGAATAGTTGGGGTACACGGAGTATATGAGATAGTAGAGGAAGCAAGACTAAGATGGTATGGGCATTTAATGAGGATGGAAAAAGAGAGGATGCCGAAGAAAATGTTGGAAATTAAGTATGTGGGGAAAAGACTGCAGGGGAGGCCAAGAAAGAGATGGGAGGAGTAGATAACAGAAAGTGTCCAAATGAGAGGAAAAGAATGTAAGAAATTAGAGGAGGAAGATGGAGGCATTTAACTAAATTGACCCGGCCACAGCCTAGAAACAGTTGATGCTGATGATGATTATATTTGTTTTCAATCGAAAACTATATATAGTTATTCTATAATAAAACCAAACTAATTGTACATGAGTAGATATATAAAAAAAAAAGTGCCTCTATTTTACCAGGCTATTATCATTTTTGTGCAGTAACTGTGAGAATCTGTCAGCACACATGTAAATCAAGTGTAGTGTATTCTGCTAGACTACAATAATCAGTCACTTCAATCTAAAACATGTTTAAAGGAAGCACACGTCACAAAATTCATATGACTTATCATTTATGCAGAATATAAATTACCGTTGGCTGTTATAATTATCATTCGAGCTCTCTCAAATGAAATGTACGTTGAACTTGGCATTGGGTCAACTCATGTTCATTAAAATATCATGCATGACCTTTTCTGGTTTGACTGGGAGGAGATATGCCAGTCATATCCACTGATAAAAATAATTTTTAAAACACACTTCTTTGATATCTATTATTTTGTTCTAATTCTTTAACATCACAAATCTAATTAGAGAACATTGGCTGCTCATTGTAAAAGGCCCTCATTCAGTCAGATATTTGAATAAAAAATTCTAGTTATGTTGTTTTTTTATATAAATTTTCACTTTCCCAAAAGAAAGAAAATATAAAGGAGTTCTGTAACCCGTTTGTTGACTGCATAGTCTGAAGTGCTACTCTCGCAGTAGACTAGACTGCCAATGACAGGGAGATATAGGTCTGAATCTCGGTTGGGTGTACTGAGGGAGATTTTCAAATATTTTCCACTCTCCCTCCACACAAATGTGGGTAGACTTCCTATAAATATAACCTTCCCCATCCCTCAAATCACTAGCGTAGTTAGTACACAAGTGTATAACCTGAATGGTTGCTAAAAAAAAGTTACCTGTATTTTGCTAAAACAATTATTTACTATTTTATCAAATTTCAATAAATCAAATGACGAAGATGGATTGCATATAGCCATGAGGAATGTAATTTAATTTAGTGATAAACATCACAAAAAAACTAATTAGATATAACCTTAGAAAAAAGTACTTTAAAAAACATATAATTTTATTTGTATTCTGTTTACAGTACTTACACATCACAAATATGTGAAAGTTTTGTAATTGAGTTAGAAGCTAGATTAATCTAAAACAAAATAGTCACGTTAAGTCTATAGGTATACTCCATGCATGACTTATTTGGTGCTGACTGACAGTTCACAGCTGACGGCTTTGAAACGTTACCAGACCAAATTATTAATCCCTGCGTTGAACCATATGATCTACAAAAAACATGTGTTTAACAGCTGTAACTTCTGACAGTCAAAATTTAGGTATATACCTAGCTGTCAGTCAGCACCAAATAAGTCATGGAGCTACTGTAGTGTGGAAAAAATATATTAATTTTGTCCCTTTGGCATAGTCAATAGAATTACACTGCCTAATAATTTCAACAAAAAGTGTTGGCCCCTGCAGTGCCAAACACTGTGGTAGACATCCATTCACTTTAGCTTCCACCTTGCCCAAAAAAAATAACTCTACAATTTTCCTATGAACTTCTGCTAAAATTGACCAAAAAAAAGTGACAATTAGTTACCTTTTTTTATATAAAATATGTGGTTTTTAGTTACTGTATGCTACTCAATTAAAAAAATATTGGGTGTGGCTACGTCGATACACGGCCGAAGGGGCTTTACATAAATATGCTGCGCCGCTTCCAATTTTTTTCGCTCCTGATACTTCCTTATTCGTTCAAACCCGGACATTGGGGATATTATTGGATAGCTGACGAGCTGCTCTTTACCGTCGTATACATTTAGCATATTTCTGCCTAGCTTTCTGGCGAGTATAGACGGACATTGTGAAATTTCTAGAATTTTTCAACTTCAATCCACAATTTCTTCACCAACACTGTAATGAAATTTAAGTATTATTAATTAAATCAATAGATCTTGATGAGAGGTGTTGATTGACACTAAAACGAGCGTTGTACCATGACAGCGCGGAGTTATATGTGGTGGAAGTTTCCAAGGATTCCTGTGGATTCCTGTTAGTTGGGACATGTCAGGACTAGATCGTTTGGACCAAATTAAGTGAAATTTTAACCAATTAGCTGAAAAACACATATCAGAACAAAAAAGGTAATAATAAAATAAAAGTCACATTTAAATAAAGCACAATGTATTTAATGTATATTGGAACAAATTAATTTAAAAATAACTAAAGCAAACAAACATATCATGTAAAATGAAGAAACAGTCAAAATAATGTCTGTATCAAGCAAAGGTTAAATATTAACAAGGGTTCTTTCTTTGAAAAAAAAGTCAAATGTACCCTTATTTGGGGCTAATTTTATAGACAGACTTAGTACACCTCAAGTGCGGCACTTTACTAAATACAGGACAACACCTACCTAGACCAGAATGGAATGAGCCAGTTTCGAGTGTGTGTGCTATCTATGCACAGTTTGTTGTTCATTCACGACCTTAACTGCCCCAATTAAGCGGAAAGTTGGCCCAAATAAACAGAAAAAATCCAAACTAAATACATGTTTTGTTTCTGTTTTTCAAATTTTGTTCCAACTAAACAGCTGCCCTAATCAACTATATAATTCAATAGTAGTTTTTTAATCTTATTTTAAACTGATGTCGTGAAAGACTTTCTATATCCTTGGTAGTTTATTTAGGGGTCGAATACCAATGCCACATATTGATTCAAGCTTATAGTGGATTGTGTTTACATGTGTGTTAAATATATTTTCGACACCTCTGGTGGGACTTAATATGTTATGGTTTTTAGTGAGTTAACTGTTTATTGCTAATTTTGTAAAACAAAAAAAAAAACATTAAATTATATTAGATTTTTTGTCTTGACAATTAAATATTAGTTTTTATATAAATTTAATGTTTTGGTGTGAAAATAAGGATATTGGTAGACATTTTTTTATAGCTCTGTTTTGAAGATATACAACTTTAAAGTAACTAAGATGTGAGTGAACTAGTGAAAATTAAATATGACCTAAGGTGTATGAAGGTAATTTATGTATGAACCAGTTTTATAAAAGATACAAGTTACCGATGCAATTTTACTATCAACATACTTTGTGATGTTCCCAGGATAAAGTTGTATCAATAATAATTAATCCTAAATATTTTACCTAACTTGTTTCATAATCGTAATTTTATAACTAGGTCTAATTGAAAGGTTAGTTTCAGTAATTCTTTTGTATTTATTAAATATTATACAGTTGATCTTTACTAGATTTAGAAAGAGTTTGTTTATTCGAATCCAAATGTTTAGAAGAGTGATAAAAGACTCAATATAAATGTTGATATCTTTGACCATAATAATAATGAATATCAACACAGAGGTTGCAATCATTGTATTTACAGCATTGTCAGTATGGAGGGAACCACAATTGAATTAATTTAAGGTTGACCTGGCGGTCAGACTTCTGTGCTGGGGGTCCAGGGTTCAATCCTCGGTCCTGGCACAGATTTATCTAATTGCCAAACCCCTCCTTCACCTCTGACAACACGTGTATTAATCACAACTTGTGAATGTGTGGAATGCCAGGCCTCCACCGTGGTTCGGATCCCACATTAAACTGTAGGTCCTCCATTTCATCTCACAATCACCCTACGATTACACATTAGCGTAAGTGCGTATAACCTGAACAGATAATAAGATGTGGTTCTAATAATAATAATAATAATAATAATAATAATAATAAATATAATAATAATAATAATAATAATAATGATAATTAATTTAAATTACTTGAAAAATGACACTTAAACATGGGAATCGAACCCAGGACCTTTGGCTTAGGGCGCCAATGCTTTACCACTTATCTAGCCAGGATTTTCAACTAATTTAAATTAGATACTTTTGTAAGGAACGAGCAATATGAAAACTTGATTAAGATATTGAAAGTATTTAATAGCTTTGGAAGCTTCAATAATTGCGTTTGTGTTCATTTTAATTTAGTAAGGAGAATTGATACAGATACTTTTGTAAGGAACGAGCAATATGAAAACTTGATTAGTACTCATATGCCGTTCCTTGACTGGGTTGTTAAATCCTCTCCAAAAAGTTTCTTCGTTCCAAAGGCTGGATTGAAGCTTTTTTATGACAAGTTTTCATATTGCTCGTTCCTTACAAAAGTATCTGTATCAATTCTCCTTACTAAATTAAAATGAACATAAACGCAATAATTTAAATTAATTAAAATGTGGTCCCATCCATATACGGACAGGGCTATAAGTACAATGATTTGCAGCTTGTGTGTTGATATTCCTTGTAATTTAGCTTTGAAATTACAATCTTGCATTGTATACTTGGCAGTATAACAGTCCTCTGGAGTCCCAGATGGCCATGGTATCTGATAACTCGTGATACTATAGCTCACTCGTATGTATGTAGCTGACGATCCACAAGTCCATCACAGACTCGGCCTTAAATTATGAATGAAGAATGACCTTGAGCATGGGACAAATCCTGGTTAGCTCAGACGCACTACATATAAAAGCAACATGTGCTATCTGCATAATGTTGGATTTGTCTCATAAAGGTTGCATGATTAGACATATTACATAAAAACAGCATTGAAACATTATTTTTTACTTTTACACACACAGAGATACACATACATATTAAGACAACTCTTGACTGACACAGCTATTAAGACAAGTATTTTCATCTATCCCTGTGTTGTGTATTTAACTACTATGAGCTTTGTATCTATAATTCCTGTCATATTTAAAATATATCAACTAATGGATCCATCATAAATCTTATTAGCTTGATTTTATACCTTTTTTTTATGGTCAACAGTGATAACATTTTATAATGGTATTTTATAGGTATTATAAAATCTGTCAAAAGTGACAGATCACATGAATATGTTATTGTAGATTTAATGATAGTAAAATTAATTATTGCCTGATGGCTTGGAGATGTATAATAAGACAGTGTAGAAACCTTATACAGTAATATAAAGTAAGTGATGGTGTGTTCCTATCTAGGCCTAACCTAACAACTTTTCAGATAGGTGTCACTATCGCTTACTTTACATTATTGTACAGTGTGTCTACACTGTCTTATTATACATTACTGTAGATTTAGTAATTTTGTATAGCTGTCAAATATGTCATTTCTTAAGAAAATGTGGTTAAAGCGAGATAAAATCAAGAACAATTTTGAGAAGAGTATAATTTATCTTTCAATTTTGTGAGTTAATTCTTCCATTGCTCATTTTTAGTATCTAGGCTTGATGTGTAAAATATCACTACAAATTACACACCGTAGTGTTACCCATACTTTTTTTTTTCTTTTTACTACTCATTTGGGTACTACACATTTCCCATGAAAATATGATTTACACCTAGGAATAAGAAATTTAATTTAGTGACAATTTTGAAATACAATAATTTTATTTTATTGTCTCCAGCCCGGTATAAACGCCAGTTTTGCATCACAGCTCACTTCTTGTTGATGCAGTTATATCCCACAGTACCTCAGTAAGAATGACCACACCACATGTATTGTAATTAATTACAAATTATTCCTAAATCATATGTTTCAGCCCACATCAAGCTCAAGATCAGGGAAACCTCACGAGGGACCGGTTTTGACAATCAGACTTAAACAAATTTAATCAAAACTTCGAGCAACTGTCAAACATAGCCTTTATTCATACCATCTAGTCATTTTGTATAAGAAAATAAATATTTTAGTAAAGTAACCATACCACTGTTTTTTAATTCTTAAAATCCTTTTTAATTTTGTTGTAGATTATATAATTATATCAATGTTGACCTCAAAGATATATATATATATCACAGTGCATAGCTAACTGTTAAGGTTATACGCATAATGTATGCTTTACAATGGGTAAAAAATAATTAAGTGTGCCTTAATTTAAAAAGTTTTCAATTAATCTACTGTCAAAATATCAGTGTGTATCCTACTTTAATTTACATAATTTGCACTAAATAAAGAGAAAGGACTTTTAAAGAAAATCAATCTTGGTGAAAAAATAAAATACATACTTTATTGTGGTTTTGTTTACTTCAATTTTCTGTTAGCATTGTATTTAAATAAAAATGCTATTTTGAGAATACAGAATTCATTTAAGTTTGTCTTGTTTGTGAAAAAAATGATGTCATGTTTCTTGAACTCCAATCTTCTTGTAGTTCTTTGTGCAAGTCATCTTATGCAACCTTGAAAGGTCAAGTTTCTTAGCAAGTATACTATATAAACAAGGTTATCAATGATACACCGGCCAGTTTGAGTCTACAGTGTGTGTACACATATGGTGTTGGTTGAAACTTTCCTATTGGGACTAATTAATACTTCAACACATGTCCAATGTGTTATAGTTTTTTCATCTGATCACAAAATATATTTGGACAAATTTGTTTATAAGTTTTAGGTAAGTAAAGTTAAAATTAAATTTTGATAGTTGCGTTTATACAACGTGTATCTAAAACATTGCATCAAGCTATCGCAGGCTATTCCTTGGGTGAAAATAGAATAATTCACATCGGTAACTTAGGGTCCATCTTGAATAATAAGGGCAGTATACACCCCTAAAGATAGAGCTAAAAACGACTGTTGTGTGAAATATTATGAAAACTGCTTAGGGTATTACAACGAATATTTGTATACTACTTATTGAAACCTTGATCATTAATAAACTAAATGTGCTGTTACCGTTATACCCACCCACATCATGTAAAAAAGAGGTGGTTGTAACACTTTTTTCTGCAATAAAATATGTCAGAGTAAGTATTACCGATTTTGACTTAAGATTACAAAACATGGAGTAAAAATTAACAAAAAAAAGGTGTCTTGAAGAAACTATCTAGCTTTCCCCGTTTCCGAGATAATCATGCATGTTTGATTTCAAAGACAAGTGTTAATTCCTGCCAGGTAGGGAGGCAGTATAGCTGTGTTGCTAGCTGTGTTTGATACATTTGTCTCTGAGCTCAAACTTGTGTGATTATCTCGGAAACGGGGAGAGCTAGACAGTTTCTCCAAGACAAATTTTGTTAATTTTTACTCCATGTTTTGTAATCTTAAGTCAAAATTGGCAATACTTACTCTTACATATTTTAATGCAGAAAAAACTCTTACAACCCCCCTCCCCCTTTTTTTTACATGATTGGGAGGGAGGGGTAACGGTAACAGTACATTTAGTTTATTAACGATCAAGGTTTAAATAAGTAGTATACAAATACTTCCGGCCAGATAGTAAATCACAAGTGTTACAGACAAACTGGCCAGTTAGATGTGTCTTGTGGGCTGAATCCAGCCTCCGGGCCATTAATTTATGAACCCTGTTCTAACCAATTAAAATCCAGTATCTAATGCAAATGGAAAATGTACTCTGTTCATGTTTAAAATGCCCTATAGTAGTCATGCTAGTTTGTTTTTTTACTTACTTTATTGCGTTAGGAAATAGGCCTATAAAGTTCATTGTGGCACTAGAGTATGCCACATCCCAATCTTTAGCTAGTTCTATCCAGTCCACCTCATTTCCCCCTATCTCTTTAGGGTTCATTTCATAGATAAGGTCCATTCTTCCATTCTAATGTTACCCTCCCACCTGCATCTAGGTCTTACCATTGGGTTTGCCAGTCAGTACCATAAACAAGGTTCTCAGTCTCATTCGCGCTGCATGTCCAATACAGTTTAGTGAATGTTGTTTTTCAAGTGAACGCAAAAGTAAAATCGGCCTATTTTTAAATAACATATAAGTAAGGTGATTAACATCCCACTGTCCCCAAGATTTCCTGTGGGACGCATAACTGTCCCACTGGAAGGAAATAAATTAATTTTTTTTCTGAAGCCATGAATCAATTGAATGGACATATATAATGTCATTTGGAAACAACAGCTTAAAACCTTTTAAGAAAGCTTTGTTGGAAGAATATTATTTTTGTGTATGCTGTCTACTTTAGCTAGGCAATTAAAAAGTTGATACTTGATACACCCCCACCCCGCCCCGATCTCTTTGCTCCCATCACTTATCAAATTCCCCACTGCTTTGGAGCTATTCAGTCAGCCTCGTTAATGTTCTTTAGTGTCTTGCTCATGTGCCACGTTAAATATTTATCATATATCAATATTTATTACTGCTGTGTTCTAACTTCTGTGTTTTTGTATTTGACTCTAATCCAGTGCTTAGTAAACAGTGCAATGCTTTATGCCGGGATCACGATCAACTTAACGTAACGCTCACTTAAAGTTAACTTAACTCATGTGTGATCACGATTCACATAACGTAACAATTCGAGCCAAACATCTTCATTCTAGAGTATGATTTGTGATTGGTACTAGATGTACAGTGATGATCTGTGAATGTTTAGTTTTCAACCGATATAATAAATATATATTACAAAACTTTTTTGATAAATTTTGCTTTACTATTTTGGTTTAATTATTTTGTTTCAATGCCTGATCACTAGAAATTACGCTAATGAGTAAACATTGGTCATAAAACCAACAAATTAATAACTAAATAGCCCTGTTGACTTCACTTACATAATGATTGGCTGGCTAGATCACGTGATACGCTTCGAGTAACGTTCACTTAAAGTAAAATACCTCCCAGGACATCTCTTACGTTAAGTTAACTGCATCGTGATCGCCCCCATTTAAACACACGAGGAGGTCCTTTACGTTAAGTTGATCGTGATCATTACGTTAAGTTGATCATGATCCCGGCATTAGTGCACCACACTTGTAAGTTTGTGAACTGGAAAAATATTTTCCAGTCATGGGGAGATCGAGGTTTGAATCTCGGTCGGGTGAACTGGGGGTGGTTTTTCCTAAATGGTTTTCCACTCTCCCTCCACGCAAATGCGGGTTCACTTCCACTAAATTCAACCCTCCCAATTCCCAATCCATTAGCGTAATTAGTACTTAAGCGTATAACCCGAACGGGTAGTAAGACGCGGTGCTAAATATTATTATTTTATATTTTAATTCCTGGTGTTCATGATGGCCTGAAAACGCCACTATCAAGGCCTAAGTTTTAAAACGTTTTCGCCCTCCCTGCCCTATACACCCGTCCCTGAGGGTATTTCATAGACCATACATCCATGCCATACCCCCTAGTATTGCCAACTAGCCATAAACCAACACAGCCCCTAAAATGTTCCAAAAAGTCTCAATTTCTCAACTAAGAAATATGGTCACCTAACCTATAACAGCAAAGAGGCTAATTTCTGAGCATTGTGTTCGGTTTAATATTCGCCCTTTTTGCAAATATAGGCCTATGTCATTTTTACAAGTGAATACATTTTGCATCATTTAACACGTTACTACTACGCTAGTGGTTTCATGATAGTTGTTAATACTATTTATTTAAGTACGAAAAAATCAACCTTGTGTATAAGATATTATTCCACATAAACTATGTAAACAAAAATAATATAAATGATTATAGTCTGCGCTGGTCTCTACTCGTTCAATTAACACAATATTTGGGTAATGGTTATGAACAAAGTCATAGATTAATACGTTTTACAAACTGATGATGTAATCTAGGGCGCATGCTGTGTCATTTTAATATAGCCAGTATGTGTCATGGACTAAAAAGATAAGATCATTCAGACCATTGTTTTTAGGTATTAATAATAATAGTGCTGCAAATAACTTATTTTAATTTATGAAATAAAACACGCTATATTGTGATAAATTTCTTAAGGTAAACTTAAATGTCAAGCCTTGAGAGCAAAATTAAGATAATTAAAATGCCCTATACTGAAAAGTGGATTAGGAACACAAATACGAAACATCCTTGTGCACACAATTAGGATCGAACTTTTGCTCGTCATATTATGTATGGTACCTACAGGCTACACTTGTAAATTGTTCCATAATATTATGTTTCAAACTTAATGATTATAAGCTTTGTCGTGGGTCGCCCATATCATCATTAGTCATTAAATGAACTTCAGAATATATTAGATATTGGTTGTGCCAGTAGAATAATCTGTAAACATAAGTCATGTTATTGAAAAGAGTAAGATTAATCATTTTTAAAAAATAAAATAAAATGATGACTACTTGGTTGGGATAATTTAGTTACTAACTAAATGGTTAGTGACGTTTCCTTTCACTTTGTATTACTTTATCTATGACACCACCACTTTTCTCTTGTCAATTTGCAACTTGTCTTTTCTACTGTGCGGTGCGGTTGTGCACGCGGGCCGTAGCAAAAGCGACGAGCTGTTTAAGGTCTTAACCTTGACATCAGCTATTTTTATTCATAAAACGAAATTGTTCTTTCATTTTGTCTCCTGCGGCTTGCGTGTGCGTATTGATGTAAGTAACCCGAAACATTTTTCAATTTTGCTGTCGTGGCTTTTTAAAAAAATAGTATGAATTAATGATTGTTGATACAGTTTTTCTGCAAAGAATAGCCAAGTTGATGAATTGCAGATGGAATTATTAAAAAAAAATTTTTTTAGGAAACAAGAAAATTAAATTTATTTAACTTAATATAAATAATGTAATTGAGGTCTACTTACATGATTACAAAACAGATTCAATATGTAAAATTAGAATTTTCACAGTGCTCATATTATAAAAATTATAAAAAAAAAAAAGTCGAATCTAGTAACAGCCAACATAAAGAAAAAGTAACCAGAACTTACAATGATATTCTAATAATTATAGAGTGTGAAATACTTATAAATAAGTTAGAAAAATGAATATTTTTTAATATATAGACAAAATACATTGTAAAAACAAAGCTTGTTAATATTCTTAAAAGTATTACATAGGAATATATTCTTATTAAGTGTCAATTAAAATGAATAATTTTTCCAAATAAGCATAGATCTCCTAATAAAGAAAATATATACAGTTTTTTAGTTCCAAGAAAAAGCCCTTTTTTTATTAAATAGGTGACAATGAGTGTAAAGGTTCACTTTTGGAATTAGTAAGGATAAAATTCTCACTACATATACATTGAATAAAATAACAGCTTCTCAAGATTTATAATTTTTTGAAACATAGGTAGCTGAAGTTATTAAGAAAGAAAATATGTATGATTTTTAAACATCCATAAATAGGTGGTTACAAGTGTTAAGGTTGAGATTCAGAATTATACAGTATTAAACCATCACAATAAAATGTCAACTAAAATAAAAACTTTCTCACAAAAATTTTTTTAACATAAGACACAACTCTTAGTGCGTTCCATGGGCCATCTACTTATTGTATTTGGCCCATGACTTTATATGACAATGAGGTAAAGGTTTTACATCTCAGCCGGGTGTACTGGGAGTGGTTTTCTACATGTAATTTATCACTGTAGTTTGGCCCATTCTCTTGTCAAATAATGAAGCTCTACATCTAAAATAGCCTTTCCAGAGTAACCTCTTTAAAAGTTGTTTTGTTAGAAGGCATTTTATTAAGTTGGCTATTTACGTCAAAGGAGCTAAATTCTTATACTCGATATTCAAAATAGTTGAAAGAAAAGTCAAGGCAATTAGAGAGGAAATTAATAAATGAAGACCCCTCAATATACTACCCACCTATCTGAGCAGGAAATTTTCTTTTGAACGTGTTTATCAGGAAATAAACACAGCTTATTTATATAGGCCTAAGTTTCATATACACATTTTACAGTCAAATTGTCATAGGAAAAGTATTATTAACTGATGGTTAGAAACGATACTAAATATACTTTCAATTCAAGTCATATGATCTATTACGTTTGATTTATATTATTAATAAAATAACACTAATGATGTATTAAAATTATTAAAAAAATGATCGGCTCTTCCTATGAAAATTGGACTGTACTTGTGGAACAAAGTATAGTTGGCTGTCAATAGTTTACTCTTTTAATTTACTTCACTTTTTACTTTCTACTAAAAATAATCAAATATTGAAACTGTGAAAAATGTCATTCTCAATATCATGATGAATCTTTACATTTTATGTGCCCAATAACAAATTTGTATGTCCTCAGGGTGTTGTTTTGATCATGATTGGAACCCTTGATTATATAATTAAATTTTGGGTAATTTTTCAAAAAATTATTTTTATAATTATAAGAAGTTAAGATTACTGGTTACTTATTTTTGAGAAATTAGTCTCAGACTATAATATACTATTTGAGAAAATATATAATAGGGTGCTTAGGTAACGTTGTTCAGAAACGTTTCCCAAGCACTGTATTTTACTTAAGATAGCAAATCATTAAAACAAAAAAGTAACACTATAATTATACTTGCAAGGAAACAGCAAATCCATTAATACTATAAATATTTGAAATAATTTTATTTTTATTGGCATTCAAAATATACTACTGTAAATGATTATATTTGTGTGAAAATTATGATGCTATTTTAATTTTAGCAGTTTTTTTTTATTCTGTTTAAAGATTCTTTAGTTTGTGAGAATGGCAGGACTTGGAGAAGGTTTCTTGAAACAAGACTCGAGCTTTGCAACAAGAGCAATTCATGTGGGCCAAGAACCAGAACAATGGGAATCCCGTAGTGTGGTACCCCCCATTTCACTGAGTACAACTTTCAAACAAGATGGACCCTGTCAATTCAAGGTGAACCACTAATATATATTAGATACTAAACAATAGGACCTTTGTTTTATAATTCACTAGGTTTAGTAGACTATGCAACTTGGCATCTCGAAAAGTATTTTCAGCCTTTGTAAGATGTTAGGTGATACATCCTGGAATTTCTCATTCACCAATTATATTGTATATCATTGCAACTTGGTATTTCAAATTTGCTTAAGCAAGTATCACTTGATTTAAACTTGGAAGTATGTAGTTTGATCCCTGGCACTGGAGTGTAGCTGCTAAGACATTGCATTACCTAGCCAACAATTTATAGGAAGTGCCTTATCTGACAGCTAAAAATGCTTATAGATCTACTTTAACATAATCACATGTCAAGTCTTGTGATATGTAGCACCACTTTTGATAGATATAATCAATACTTCTAAAATAACAATATTAATATAGTTAAATTTGATTAATTTGGTCTGCATAATATGTGTGCTATTTTCTCTATAAAAGCTCTTTCTATGAAAATTTATCTTGTATTTAAGACTATTATATTTTCTCTTATTTCATCTTTCTTAAGTGTTTTATTGGAAATTGCAAGCTGTACAGCAGGAGTGGCCAGATTTTTGATCTAGGGATCTACTCCAGAGAAGAAAGATCCTTTGCGATCCACTACGGAACCATAAGCTTTTGTTTGTTTCATTGGTAAAAAAAATTAATAACCCATTTTGTGTTTTAATAATAAAATTATATAAAAACTTAAAGACCTTTCACACACTGAAACTGAATTTTTCATCAAACCACATAATATATATAATTTCCCTGAAAAAAGTATTTTCTCATCTAACACTTGACTTTGAAGTTGATGCACAATAGGATAATTTGTTGAATGAGAGTTCATAATTACTCTGTCATAAACGAAGGCACGATTGTAAATGGTCATCAGTCAGAAAACTTAAATATTTCGATTTTCTAATGTTGATTTGAGAATAATCTGCAAACCCTCTCTTTCATTTTCTTTCTCTCAATCTTCTTTACTGGCGATTGACCAAACAAGAAGCTGCTTTTGACTGGTAAATCGTGATCGACTGTTTGGCCACCTCTGCTCTACAGTATTGTTTTGTCAACTGGGTTTAAGGCGCTATCTTGTCTTCTATTCTGGGGAAATGATGTCTAATGTTTATTAATTAAATTTTGTCCCTAACGTCAATTACCTTTTGTATTGGCACACCATTATAGCATTATAATTTTATTTTGGTAGTGTTGTCTGTCAATTATTTTGTATTTGTGAAGGCAAGGCTTTTTTGACCAGGACTAAAAAATATTCTTCAATAGTGTGGGGCTTCTTTTGCTTGGTAAATTATTAAGCACAATCACCAAGCAATGTGATCAGATGCAAGCATATTTTGTTGAACAGATTATACAGCTTTATTGGTAGGAGCATCAAGTACAGTTCAATTTCTGTAAGAAGACATCTAGTAAAGTTAAATATGTCAAGTCATGTGACTCTAGATGTCACTAATGATAGATTTTAACAATATCTATAAAATAACACTAAACATTATTAATATTGACCACAAAAAAAGTCTGTATTTTTTAACTGTCCTTTCTATAAAAATTTGACTCTGGCGTTGTTTCATTTGCTGTGCTTGCAATTCAAAAACTTTGTCTACTAAAGATGTGCTTTGATTAAATGTAGATAGATTTATAAATTGCTCAGAACTGCACCACAGATTAAACATTGTTGTGCTACGCGCATAAATGGACCTCAGCCAACACACTCGCTTTTGTGGCCAGCCTGTAGATGATTGTAATGGCTTCACAAATGAAATGAGGTTGACACGGAATGAATGTTTATTTGTCCAATCTATAGTTTTGTAGTGATCGTGTAGTGGCGGCGGTTAAAATAATAACACTTCATTTATTTAAATTCTTATTTATTACTCACATGACCCAATTCTTTAGCTAATGTGTTAAATTAATTAATGAAATCATATATTTAAATAACTATTTATTATATTGGTTGGCTTCTAGTATTTAACTTGATACACGTCACGCGTCTTAGTTAGTGTGAGGGTGGTCGTCAACATATTTAAGATAAATTCACAATATCAATAATTGCTTTAGCCATGATCTAATCTAATTACTATTAGCTATCATGCACGATTCTTTTTTATTATAATAATAATAAGATCCGCAGTGACTAAAGCGAGGTGTCGTTAAATGATTTACAGAATCATGACTCCCAAGGGTCGACCCGGTAGTGTCCTTGGCGCAAGCCCAGCGAGACCAGAGTAATGAGTCTCCTAATCGATTCAACTGATATTTTTTTAAATATCAGGAAATTACTCTCGTTGGTCGTCGTGACCCAGCATGGACGAAGTATCCTGTCCACCGGTCCCATACAAGGGAAGAAAACCACCCCCCTTAACAGCTTTTAGTAAGCTATTGTTGGACCGGCGGTGACAATATTCCTTAATACCTGGCTAGCAGGTTATTAACCTTGCCATCCCCGATACTGCCTACAAGGTTGCTAAAAATATATAATTTTTACCATGTTAGTAAAGAATTGCAGCAGTTGCTTACTATAATTAAATTTCATGATCAGTAAGGAATATAAAACCTAATTCCAAAAAGCCTTCTTCATACTGGTGTTTAGCCATACTGAAAGCTTAAAGTTTTTTTAAAATGAAATCTCAATTTTTATATTTTAAAAAAAATCACTAAATGACAGACCAAAAATCAAAATCTCACATAAAAAGTCAAACCTACCAATTATTTTGAAGAAAAGACAAAATAATTGTCACACGACTTGCAATAATTTTAATGTACAATAACAGACTGAGTAGGATAGAACAGTAGGAAGGAGCTGTAGTATTGGCTGTGGAATTTTGAGATGTGGAAAATGTCTCGAGGTCATACTGATTCACCAGCCTATTCACAAGTTACTTATTAAACTGACTTACATTATTTGTGTTAACTGCTTTATCAAACCCACTAATTTGAAGTAATTATTTAACAAATTAGCAACCTATTAGAGAGGGCATGTCAATCCATAGGTTAAGAACTTATACTGTGCAGTACAGGTTTTAGCTAAAAATTGATCTGATAAATTTAAAAAAAATTAAAACAATGAAGACTACTTTCCAAACTTCCTTGTTTAACTTATAGCATTTTAGCAAAGCATTTTAAGGTAACAGCTGATTTTATTGACTCTAGTAATATATTAAATTCAATTAATGTAATAATAAAGTGACAATTTAATCCTGTTTAACAGCAATATGAATATGGCCGAAGTGGAAACCCCTCTAGAAGCGTTTTGGAAAAATGCCTGGCATCGCTAGATGGAGCAAAGCATGCACTAACCTTCTCGTCTGGTCTTGGCGCTACTACAGCAGTTGTTCAACTCCTTAATGCAGGGGATCATATCATCTGTGTGGATGATGTATATGGAGGAACAAATAGGTTGTTCAGTACTATAGCTGCCAGGATGAATATCGAAACGACATTTGTTGATGCCACAATTGTTGACAATGTTAAAAATGCCTTGCGTGCAAACACCAAGTTGATCTGGATTGAAAGTCCTACAAACCCTTTATTAAAAGTTATTGATATCAAGGCCATATCAGCTATCATACAGAAACATGAAGATATTTTACTTGTTGTGGACAATACATTCCTGACATCATATTTTCAGGTAAATATTTACAATATTGGTATTGTAGGCTATTTTAAACAAAATTGGTTGGTGGAAGAAATAGTTTTAAATTTGATTTGGTGTCATTTTTTGATATTTTGATTTTGAAAGGATAGAAAATAAATAATTTGTATAAAAATATAATGTTTTGATAACTTTTCATTTTGAGCTAATTTTTGAAGGTTTGGCCACAGTTGAACAAACATGTCAAACAAACTTTATACATACAGTTACAAATATTAAAAAAAGTTGATGTGTTTTAACAATTTTGGTCAAAGTCTGTCAAAAATATTTTGTTTTCCAATTTGTAAATTCTTAAAATATTTCAAATTATTGTATTTACTATATTGATTATGTTTTTAAATTGTGAAATGTGTTTCAATGGCAGAAAAAAAGTTATATATAATATTTATTTAATATGATGAAACTAAATGAACAGTAACTCTTTAATTTTGATTTCCATCACCACTATATTAAATAGTTCTGTAAGTTTAATTTTATAGGAAATTTGTGATCATGCATGTTTTGATCAGATACAAACAAGAGTTGCTCTTATTTTTTAGCGCCCCCTTGAACTCGGAGCAGATATTGTGCTGTACTCCATCACCAAGTATTTAAATGGACACTCAGATGTAATTATGGGATCCATAGCAACTAACAATAAAGAGGCTTTTGACAAACTCAAGTTCCTACAAAATGGTATGTATTGTTACACATTCTTATAATATACCTATTAAATTATGTAAATATTTATATTTTCCAGGCTCACAAAACATATAAAAACTAGATTTTAAATAGTTTTGAGTGGTTTTTGATGTATTTTTAATATGTTTGAGTATGGAATGACATAATTCTCCAATCTAGACTGGTTTCCATTGTTGTCTCGCCCTTTCACCTTGAGCCTAGCTAAAGTTGGACTGCAGACAATGAACCTTGTCTAGCATACAACATTAACTTCAGTGGTAGCCAAACACACCAACACTAAACAGGACATGGTAAAAAATAATAATCTCTATTTTATTACATTGGCATTTTTTTTAGTCATCAACTTGCAGGTTGGTTTGTTGGTATAGTTACTTTTAAATACATTTCTTTGTTGTTTTCAGCATCAGGAATCATTCCATCACCATTTGATTGCTACTTAGTAAATCGTAGTCTGAAAACTCTAGCTGTTCGAATGCGTGAACATATGAAGAATAGTTTGAAAGTGGCTTTGTTCTTGGAGAATCATCCACTTGTGGTAAAGGTATTACATCCAGGTGTGTAATCTTGATCTTATTATTGATTTGCCATTGATCGTATAAACTAATTTATTGTGTATTTTGTAAAAAAATTAGCTTGACACTTTATTTAACTATATGCCCCTAAACAAAATATGTATGATTTAAAAATGATTTTGCAGCTGCATAACTCTAGTTATGAACACCTTAAACAATCTTTTGGGTACATTGAACATTTTTGAAGTAAATAATAGGCTCTGACTTGAAAAAGGTTATTTCTTTTCCTTGTATTGTTTCTAGTGATGACTGAAGTGAATCACTGTTATCTCTTCTCTCTACTTGTTTGGAAGTGGTTTGTGAAATAATTATGGTAGAGGGGGGATGGTAGTAGATAGGGCGGATAAAATCCAACACAAAGAATATTGTACAGCCTGCTATTGGAATGTCAAAGTCAGCAACTGGGTAAACTGTCCCCTGTGGTTTTTTATTATCAGGTGTATCACTCAAAACATTTTAATAGCCCTATTTGAGCACTCCTACTTAGTGTTTTAAGTGGGTATTTTTTCATATTGAGATATTTTTATTATTGTATATTGTATTTTATTTTTGTATCCACCTGCTTATTGCAACTATATAATTTACCATTTCACTCCCCCTTGGGGATTTTACTGTTTTTTTCATGTTTCAAGGCCCTAATGACCTCATTGTGTGGATGGGCCTCTAAACAATAATGATTGATAATGATGATAATAATAATAATAATAATAATAATAATAATAATAATAATAATAATGGCTAAACTGGTGTTGAATGCTGCTGTTAGAACACAAATAGCTTAGCATAAGACCATACCATGGACATCTTAATGCAAATGTGTACTATGTACATCCTAAAATTAATTAATGCTTAACTTCTTTCTCTGGTAGGAGTTTGGTACCAAATGAACAGCTATACTCCAGATTGACAGGGATTTAGTGAGGTTGTTATTAGCTCGACTCGACTCTCGAGAGCTTTATGAAAAGATCCCCCTAAATCAACTTGAATGAATAAAACTGGTGCTTGCAAACCTCTAATTTTAATAAAGCTTTGTTTTACCAAAGGTTTGCCATCACACCCTCAACATGAACTAGCGAAGAAGCAATCTTATGGCCACAGTGGAATGCTGTCTTTCTACATCAAGGGTGGACTCCAAGAGAGTCAGATGTTCTTCAAGGCCCTTAAAGTGTTTACGCTAGCAGAAAGTCTTGGAGGTTTTGAGTCTCTTGTGGAGCTTCCGTAAGTTTACTAGTTAAGTTTTTAACATTAATATTGGTAGAGCAAAGTGAACAATAATATGCCATTGTCTACTCAAGTAGGTCAGGGCTTGGTATCTTATCGTCTCTCCAGCGAAATTCAGGCTCATTTATTTTTTCTGAATTTAAAACTTAATTTTCTTTCTACTGCCGTATTACTAACTAATAATTTAACTGTAATTTTGTTTATTAATTAAGTTATATGCCAATATCAAATTAGAACAAACAAATACACATTTTTTTAAATTTCTAATTTATTCTGAAGTAAAGTTGTGTGTGTTTTATACAAGAATACATCTTATTTGTATAAGTAGGAAAATAATAGGTTAAACTGTTATTAATTATTTTTTATAGATGCTTGATGACACATGCGTCAGTTCCTTATGATCAACGGATAGCTCTAGGAATCACAGACTCTCTAATCAGAGTTTCTGTTGGCTTGGAAGCTCCTGAAGATTTGATCGCTGACTTGGATCAAGCATTAAAATCAACATTGCCTCAACCCATCCCAGGAAAGTTAATCACTCCAGTAAATATAGTTGTCAAGGAACATTTACTCAACGGTAATGCTTTGCTTGTTGACCAAAAGATTGCTGCTTGATGATAAAGCAAGTATGTATGGATGTATGTTTGCAATAACAAGTGATGTGCAAGTGGAGGTGTGGCAATTTCGAACCTACTGTATTGATATTTGGAGAACTCATTATTTACTCTTCTCTCTGCTTGTCTGAATGTTGTTTGTATGTGAAGTACCAAATTTGAGAGTGATGTGAGTGAAAATCAAAAAAGAGGGTGGGATCACCAAAATGGCTGTATTGAGAACTAATGGGTTCAACAAATTAAGTGCAATACCATATCTGGTACAACTTTCAACTAAGACTTGAGAGTATTATTAGAAGCTTGCTTAGTCTCGTCTCGAATAAAAATACTTTAGCTTGCAAACCATAAGCAATTACTTTATAAATTCAAATGTTCAACCAAATACACTTTTTCTATTTATTTTTTTGTGCTGAAATGTGTATTTGTTTAGTAATTCAAGTAAAAATAATCTCTTCATTTGTCTCATGTGAAAAATAATTATGAATATTAGTACATATACTTTGTACTATACACACTGGAAGGACTTGACAGTGTTTTTTACAATTAAAAGATCACAGGTCCTGCTTTAAATTGCCGACATTGGATAAAGATGTAGGGGCTGCTTCTAAATAAAATAAAATTGATCATTGCCACCCACTCCACCCCTCTAGGTTTTATTCTATCGCAACTCATAAGAAGGGAGTGTGAAATGTACAATGCAATTTCCTAAAAGAGGAAACCAAAAACCATAAAAGGAAGAGCAATGCAATTGGTAGACAATCAAAGAACACTTAGTTAAGAACAAATAACATAAGGACAAACACAGGAAAATATCTTAAAATAAATACCTATTTTGCAATGTGTTTTATCTGTCTGCAATTATGAAAGACTGGGGTTGTTAATTAAACTAAAAACTTATTCTAGCTAAAATATAGGTTTGATAAAGGAACTTATATGTTTTTACAACCCATTGGTCAACAAATGGATTTTTAAAAAAATTAAAGAACCAAATGTATTACTTTTAAATGTTTAGGAATTCTACTTAATGTTGACTAGATAGAAAATAACTAAAGTATAAGGTAGATGAGGTAAATCCCTATCTTTACATCAGGGTAGGATCAAAATCTCCCTTCCTTAAAATTCAATGTCAGAAAATAAATTTATGCAATCACATAAATAATAATATGGGTAGATATGCTTATATTTACGACAGGCTTAGCAAGCCGGTAGTGGAAAATATTTGGCTTGAGTAAAAATCGAACCAGACCATAGGCTGGAAACAGTAATGGATTTAAAAAATTGAAAAAAATATATATGCTTCTACATTTTACTTTACATTGATTACTGTTTTCAGCCTATAGTCCGGGCCAGTTTTTTATTCAAGTCACATAGTTTTCCACTACCGACTGGCTAGGCCTGTCGTTTCATATACCTCATGCTTATACATTATTTTTTGAAAATTATATATACTAAAGTTTAGATTAAATGTGTGAAATAAAGTTGTTACTTCAAAAACTAAATTTTCCTTTCCACTGAATTCAATAAAGTTTGCCGCCTCTAATATAAAGCACTTCCAATTTGCCTGCTAGATAATGTTTTTAATTAGGCCTACAAACTATTTTATATTTCTATTACACTATTAATGGTAATCAAATATTAAAAAACATAAGATTATTATAACATGTGAATACAAGGTTTCTTGTAGATAAGAAAGGCTGAGACTTGAATGAAATGGATGCGACTAGTTTGAGTTCAAATTATAGGCTCGGCTGCAAGGTGTGAAAGTTGGTTGCAACCCAATCTTTCGATGTACCATTCTGTGATAACATGTGTGGAAATTATTTATCAACAGATCTGAAATAGGTTGATAAACACTAAAAAAAATTGTAATGTAATGTGTAATAGTACATAAATTGAGAGCACTATTCTACAAGACTTAAGTTGAGAGCCTTACAGTAACCATATTTGTATACTTGATGGGGTTAATGTATTTTAAAGCTATGTCAGACGATTTTATGGTGCTGTTATTTTTTACTATCTTCTGAGCATATATGTATGATAGTTTTTCTTTTAGCCATTTTGTATTCTATTTAGGTCCTTCATTCTTCTAAACAAATGGGTTTGGCTAGTGAAGTTGTTAAGCAAACATCACTGAGAATTTGTTTTGTTTGGATCCTAATGAAAATTGTCTTTTTGTTGGGCCGCAAGTATTTAGGATATGAGTGATCTGATAATGATTAGAAATGTGGTGCCAGGTACTAATGATAATGAGTTCACTTCTTTGTAAGCACTCATATTATTGTAGTGTGCAAGTAAAGAAAATGAAGCAATCTTGTCTTCCACCAAACCCATTTCCTCTAGACTAAAAGTTGTATGAATTTAGGCAGAAATGGTTATTTGTAATAAGAGGTTAGGACCACAATAAAAAAAGTATTTAAACAATTAAACTGTTGGTAAAGTGAATGTAAGTCTGCATAACTGTCAATAAAAGAGTTATAGTCTGCAGAAGAACATTTGTAAAAATTACATCACACTTCAATTACATTTTTTGGTCCCTTCTGGAGAGTTGAACAATGAGTCAATTTATTGAGAAAAGTCAACTCATGCCTTTATTCAAGAAAAATAATTTTTCAACTTTACTCTGATAAAGAAATTACCGCTATTTGAAAATGTTTATATTTCAAGGTTTTCTTTGTATCAACAGTTTTTCTAGAATCGCGCCTGGTTATTGAACTCTTTAAATCCAGCTGGTTTTGGTGCCTTTTTTAAATGTATATCCTGTTATTTATTATGGTTGCTAATTTTATTTTGTGCTATAGATATTTGTAGGCAATCAGTATTATGTTAGATAGTTTCTCCTGAAATGTTTCAATGCTAGTACATTGTTTTGTTTCATAAACTATTTTGTCTATGTCTACAAAAGTGGGATATTGTTGATAAATTATTTGAAATAAAAATAAGTTATGAATAATGTATACATTTATTTATGTTGTTTTCTAAACCCTCTATTTATAGTTTTTGAAAGAGGAGTAATTCAAGCCCCCTTCTCTTTTTTTTACTAAAGGAGTCTATCATGATAGATCCTGGTTCAATCCCAGGAGCAATGTGTATAGAATATACTATTTGTATACAGATATATCTTTCTCAGATATTACAATACCTGTTGCCAGGGTTTAATACTTTTGCAACCTTAATACTTCACCGCTTTTAAAACAATCACCCCTGTGTTTGGTTAAATTTTGTAGACTAAAATACTTACAAATTAATTTTAAAGATTTTTGTTATTTGGAATAGAGCACTAGGATAAATCATGGTTTAAATTAGGAGGGATAGCCAGCACACTTACCTTGGTGATACTGGAGTAGAAATTGTTTAGATAGAACACTATAAAACACACAANCCAGCACACTTACCTTGGTGATACTGGAGTAGAAATTGTTTAGATAGAACACTATAAAACACACAAACACATTTTTAAGGACAAGCTTTCACTGTCACAGACAGCTTCATCAGGTTAAGAGAGTAGACTGATTCTCTTGGTTGAACTGCAAGGTTGGCTGTCCTAAAAAATGTTTGTGTTTTTTTTAGTGTTCTATTTAAACCATTTCTACTCCAGTATCACCAAGGTAAGTGTGCTGGTGATCCCTCCTAATTTAAACCATTTTAAAGATTGATGAATTTAAATACAACACATAGTACTCCTATAATTCCCCGCCTATAAAACAATCACCCCTGTGTTTGATTACATTTTGTAGATTAAAATACGTACAAAATAATTTGAAAGATTTTTTAATGTAAATACAACACATAATACTCTTAAATTGAATTGGGGGTGCAAAGCTTTGAAATGTCAAAGGTAAAATCTCCTTTTCTTTGACTTCAAACACCTGCAACAACCTTTACATCTTCAAAACATTTAGAAGAGAAAGTGTAAAATGTTCATACGATGAACAGATTTTAAATATCTTACTAAGGGCCAGTCTTATGACTACTGGATAAATATAAATCTCTCCAATAAATATTTCTATCTGGTTGATAAGTTAAAAGTGGGTCTTATGACTGCCAGATAACTTTTATCTGCTAAATAAAATGTATTTATCCTTCACATTTTTATCAGGAGCTTTAAGTACCTGATAACTTTCATCTGAAAGTTAAAATTGGTGTTGCTATAGGGATGCGTTGTTTTTCACGAGGATTCGCCTATCAGAATCTGTTTTAGGTTAAAATCTTGGTTCACATGTTTAGTAGGCACATGCCCAGGCTCTATATATAAAGTTAGAACATTTAATTTACACTTCTATAAAAACTAACAAGCTATTTGTAGAGTTATAGTTATATAAGAACAAATTATTTAAATGAATAAAATAAATGAAATTTTGTAAACGATGTACCAAACTATTGATATCATTTTGGCAAACACCGAAATTAGAACTTGCAAGACAAACTAGCTTCTGCGGCCACGTGACGCCATCTGTTTCCTCGCACTCATTAAGCTGCCATTATTTAACAAATGTTGAGCGTTTTAGCAATTAACCAGGTCATACGCATGCGCGCATCAGTAAAAACAGTACCAACCTTGCGTGTTCTACATAAAAATATATTTATCCTACAGATAGCTATTTGGCAGATAAATTCAGTGCATAAGACGCGTAAAATATTAAAGTGGTTTATAACCTTAATCTGGTCGCTAACTATAACCTCCTGATAGCAATATTTATCCGATGACCGGCCCTAAATATGACACATTTCAAAACATTTTTAGAAAAGCTACTAAACAGTATTTTAACATCAATTAGACCTATTTAGTTGGTTGAACTGCCTGAGTTGTCACTCTCTTAATATACTGGACTGCTGATGACAGAGACGGGTTTGAATCCTGGTTTGGTGTACGGAGGGTTTTCCCCGTAGTTTTTATCATCCATTAGTGCAAATGTGGGCATAACTTCAACTAAATTTAACCTTTCTCACCCCTAACACATTAACATAATTAGTATATACTATATAAGTATTTAATTCAAACAAATAGTAGTAAGACTCGGTGCTAAAAAATAACATAAGCATAGATAAATTCTGATGTCAACAAAAGAATATAGCATGCTTTGTTGTTTTCTCTAAACCTTTTTTCTTTACGTAGATCCACTTCATGTAATTTGATTAACTGTAGTGATTTGACACAACATTACCTTATCTTCAACTTAGCTTTTGGATCAAGCTTAGACTGACCATAATTCCTTGAGACAAACACAAGATGGGGGGAGGGGGGAGTATGCGGGAATAGTCAAGTTAAAAAAAATATTTTGTTATACAAAAAAAGTTTTTATAACATAACATGGTGATCTTAAAACCAATCATCACAGAACCCACACCAAAACTTAGGTGGATGTAGATGGGGACTGAATTCCATCCTGCTTGTACCATGAGTATTTTTCGGATGAATCTACTTTGCACAACAAATGTCGGTCTTTCAATATCTTGTCATAAAACTTATAACACTCCATGTTACAATTTTGTCCTACAATTAGCTTGGCTCTCATTGATTCGACACTAAATCTACATAAAGCCTTAGACCATATGCTATTTATAACAGAAGATATTCTTTCCACAAATGTTGTACTTCCTGGTAAACAAAGGATCAACTCTACTACATAAAAAAATGCCTAAAAATATAAACATTTTTCACTCATTTCAGAAAATATTTGCACCCATCTATCAAATACAGAAATATTTGATTTATTACATGCATCCAATCTCATCACAACTATAACTTTATGATTGACATTACATGACATTTTAGAGTTTTTATTAAAAAAAAGGGCGGGTCAGCTAGGACTTTGCAAAAAAACAGGATGTATGGTCATTCTAGTCAAGCTTCACTTCAAATTTTGAAAGTGACCCTAGTACACCCTTAACAAATATTAGCTTATTTAATACCCAACCTGTCTACTAACAAAGAGTCTTAAATCTTTACCCAACCTTTCCCAATAACTGTTTAAACTGTCTACCTAGAGTATACTTTCTCATTGCAATACATATAAACATATAGTATGGTTTGTTAACTACTCCTAAATGCAAAAACTGTCGACACACTATTTGATAACCTAAAGAGTTCAACCACCTATCGCTCATTGTGGTGAGTTGACATATAAACCATCTTAATTGTTACAGTAGTAGTGAGAAGATTTAACAAGACATTGGTTGACTTTGATAACCCTTTCAACAGACCTCAGTTTTATGATAACCTCTCTCATCCATAACCTTGTGAATTATGTGATTTTGTGATTAAGAGAAAATATTATGCTATTTAAAGATGACCCCTTGAGAATATATATATAAAATTAGGGTTCATTATTTTGTAATAAATATTCAGGGGGTCATACTTTAAATATAAAACAATCCCATTTTCACTGGTTTCTGTTTAATTCTTCAAAATAATCCTGGATTAAGGCTCTGACAACCCAATGAGGTAATTAGTGGAAAAGGATTATTAAAGTGATCTTTGTAAAATCTTATAAATTGTAGATTAAACTGATAGTTTACACTGGGTTGTGCTCTTCTATTTTGTATTTAAAAAGTGAAAAAATAAATAAATAATGAAAAACTCCAACTTTTTTAATCTTCCCCATTATTTCTGTTTCCAATGTGTGTATCAACCCTTTAAAATAAAATTATATTATTTTTGCCAAAAATAAAAGTGTCAACTTATATTTGAAGTAGGACTACATAAAGAAAGCTTTAGCAACTTTGGTCATGTAGCTACTTCGACTCCACTACATTTAATTGTTGCACATTTGTAAAATAATATTGAAATGTAAAATCATCAATTGTTTCCAATCTGTGGCTATGTCAGTTTAGTAAAATGTCTCCATATGTTATAAAGCGCAGTACATGGCATGAAATGGTCGAGATTGGCGGTTATAAAATTATAGGTCATAGTTGAAAAAATATACATATATAGCTATTGCAAAATATATACAAAAAATATTTAAAAAAATCAAAAATACAGGGAAAAGTTTTTTTTTTATTAAATTGTTCTTAGAGATGTTTCTGAATAGTTGTAAATACGAGAGTTTAAGAAATTAAATACTAAACATTCCAAGCTAATTACATAGCTAAACTCTATATGAGACAAAATTAACAACTGTGATTGTAATATATTTATAAGGAGTTTAAAAAAACTTGGTCTAGCCAAAAAATACTTTAGAGTGTGCCACAGGTTCGCCAGGCCTAGTCTAAGGTTTGCAAAATTTCAATTAAAAAGAGCACTAGATTCCAACTAATTTTGGTAAACCATTCCACAGCATTAGTATATTATGATATTGGTGCTATAACCCAAATAAACTGTACCAAGTGTAAACAATTTTAAAAGTTTTTAAGAACTTTATTTATATATAACCAAACTAGCCAAACCATGGTTATACAAAGTTTGAAATAAGCATAAATTTCTTATAATTCTAAAAAAAAGTTCAGTTTACACACATCATTCTCTTAAGCCACATACACATTGGCGAACCAAACAGCGAGCTGCTCACCGAGCTGTGCTTTAAACCTTTTTCAAACACCGACAGGTGATGGGGGCAGTCAGTTCACTGGTTTTTAGTCTTTCCGAGCTAGTACTGTCCAAGTCCAAATCAACAAGAAGTGGCAGCCGTGTATATTTATACTCAAAAGAAGCAAAGGAAAAAAATATTAGTTGGCAAACTCAATTGTGTAATATACGATCAGCATTTGGTGGGGTTAGATTATTAAATGACTTGAGAGCTCAAGAACTAAACTAACACTTTCACATATTTACCAAAATGCATTCTGATTATTATGATTTACTTCTGAATTTAATTGGACCAAATACCGCAAAAAGAAATATGATTTTAAGTGAAGCCACATTCACACAAGAAATATATTTCACATGATGTGTGTGACAACAAATCAGTTGCTATTTTGTTCCACACGTCATTCTTCATCAATTTGTTAAAATACTCTTTATTTCTAGGGTCCCAAATAACTTTTTATTTAAATAAAGTTCAATGCACTTTAAAGTTATGTTTCTAGACCCTTCCATTTTCGATGAAAAAATAAAATTAGATTAAACAAACCATCTTTCTTTAACTGCTGCTAGTCGTGCACTGAAATTATATAATATGTTCATTGAAATGTTTGCTTTCCCATCCAGACCTGTAACAAGTTCGCACAACTCTCTTTAATGGTTCACCGAAACACAGACATTGGGCGGATTGTGGAAATGTTGCGGTACTTTGCTCGCTTCGGTGTTCGGTTTGCCATTCCTTTCACTGGTGTGTACACGGCTTTAGGATATATATAACAAATTATTATTTCCCTCGAGGACTTATTTTCTTGATCAAGAGTGACTAAAATGTGTAAATATGTAATGTGTGTATAAAAAATATAATAACATTCATTCAGAAAGTATCTGATAACAATTTGTGACATTTAATTTTTTTTATCATGAACAAGGATTTGAACCCCAGGTATTTGAACTACCATGAGTTATCCAGGTTTTTTTTTAATACCTATTCAAAAAGGATTTTTTAATATTACATACTAACTTATTATAGTAAAATAATATATGTAGTTGATCAGTCGGCTCTTAGCAATTGGTATCTAGGGTTTTTAAAGTGGATTTATTCTTCCAAAATAAGTCTTCCGTTACTATGATAACGAAATTTACATCATCATCATCTTTCAGCCTATGGTCGAATCCCTTTAG
Organism: Timema bartmani; assembly: GCA_902151455.1. Lineage (NCBI taxonomy): Eukaryota > Metazoa > Arthropoda > Insecta > Phasmatodea > Timematidae > Timema > Timema bartmani. The sequence continues at coordinate 491,961 of CABFWB010000098.1, forward strand.
TAGAAATCCAAAAAATCTGATCTCGAGATTTTGATAAATGTCAACGATTTATGAGCCCCTGAAACAAGAAAAGTGGTTTTCGCAATGCCATCTGTATCTCAAATTTGAGCCGAAACCATTGTACCAATGGGGATAAAACATGGTATCTGGTTTTTTTTATAAAATTCCCCCTGAGGGATTTTTAAAAATTAGATGTCCAACCCTAGAATTAAGGGTGGTTTATTGAAGAGCAAAAAGAGGAAAACATTAATTTTCTCAAAAAACGGTCTATCAATTTTTATTAAATTTTGTGTCTAGGCACTGTTTAATATTACAAACATAGCAATTCTTTTTTTTCTAAGAATATGACTTTGAGGGTACTTTATACAAATGGAAATTTCCAATTTTGATCATAACTCCGCCACTATTTGAGATAAGAAATAACCTATCATTGTATAGTTGTGATACTGTTAAAAAAAAAATTTATTTCAAATATATTTTTATAAAAGCAATAGTTTCCAAGCTATAAGCATTTTTTTGCAGCTTATTGAAAAGTGAAATTGATTGTTATGCTCTTTGGTGGACAGAGATGTTCCTCTTGCCTCAATGTTTCTGTACAAGTGTATATTATTTCAACTATGCTCTTTGGTGGAGTGTTTCTGCAACAGTGTATATTATTTTGTCTCACAACTCTCTGTGTGTTTTTAGTATATGTTTCTATTTTAAGATAAAGGAGAGAAAATTTGAGTGGTGCACATTACCATTTATTTTGTTTATTGCATCATGCATCAACAACTTTGAGGGTACAAAGTTAATGATATTTGTAGATAGGCAAACAAAAATAATGTTGCCACCAACTTTTAACTTTGAACTGACATTTTCATATTTTGCGGTCAAAAAATTCACTTTTCTAGTCAAAACTTGTGAAGAATTTTTCAACACTCATTTTCTTTCATTAAAAAAGAGCCAACCCTAACCAAGGAAATTGTTTATCCTTGGAAAAAAACAAAAAAACAATAAAGTTTGTAAATTCCAATCAGGAGGTTAAAAATATAATTTAGTTTACCTAAATATTGTTTAGTTTTCTTATTTATATTTTTAAATATTTGCCTCTTGTCACATTATGTCGTTAGAGTAATTGGTTCAAACATTTTTGATACTAATGTACTTTGGTTGAAGGAAATACATTTACCAGGTAGAGGGAATTTTTTTTAAAATAAAAAATTGTTAAATCACATTTAAATCAAAAAATGGATTTGTAAGGTCAAGTAGTCAATTTTGCAAAACTATTTTGTTTTATTTCGCGAATGTATTATGAATTCAAAAATGCTACAATAAACTTAAAATAGTCAATAATTATTTTAATGTTCTAAGTAAAAGTTTGTAAAAAACATTTCGCAAAATTTCTGTATCTACAAATATAGGCTATTTTGAAGTTATTAAAATATAGTTTTTTTACTAAAATTACAATTTCATGGTTGGTCCCCAAGAAATTAATATATTTGAAGCATTTATTAGCTGAGTAACTAACACATTCAGTCTATATTTACGATTGTGCTTTCTTTATTTAGTAATCTATTTTGTTTACATGTTGGGCCAAATTCATGGTCAGACTTACTGTGCCTTAAGCGCAGCTCGACACCAGAATGGAATGGGCCCATTTCATTTGTGAAACTGACCTAGTCCATTCGAGTCTAAGTAGGTGTTGTCCTGAGTCTGGTATCGAGGTGCACTAAGTTTGACTATGAATCTGGCCCTTTGTTTTGATACACATAAGTTGTATTTTCTCCTGTTGGTTACATGAACCCGACCTGACTCACTGCGCTGGTGTCCATCAAGTGTGTAGTCACTAACCTCATGGCTGAGAGGATACTGGAGTTCTGTAAAAACTATCAAAACAAAGCCAAACCTAATACAAGCCGAACTCTTGATACCAACACCAATGTTTCTGCAGACCACTGCTAGACCAAGTGATATGAAAACAATATAATGCTAGTAGTTCTGTGAACAGTAGACCTCGCTTCCTCCATTAAAAACATGCCAAGTAAATCATGTTAAGAATATTGTCATGTTCTTATCATCAATAGTCTTAAGATTTCTCTTTGGATTTGAAGTTAAAATCTCTTTTATAATTTCTTCTCGGATTTGAAGTTGAAATTTTCCTTGCTGATCAAGTTAGATAGAAAACTAATTAATATTACATTTAATATAGGCCTATATTATATTCATATAAAACTATTGTTCACAAAGTATAAGATGTCAGTCTCATAATATATATGTACAATTTTTAAAAACTATGCCCAAGGTCAAAAATGGCAAACCTATACATATTTGCCACCCAGTGGCACGCAAACATGATTTGGATGGCATACTGACATGAAAAAAATAAACATGGAATAAAACTTTTCCAAGTGTCGTGTAATTTTTTTAAGTAAATAATATTTCAAAAGCCATGTCATGTCACAATGAACTTTATTCTGAAAATTGAAAATTACCACCTGGACAAGGGAATTAAAACTGGGACCTTTGGCTTAGCATGCCAATGCTCTCACCACTGAGCTATCCAGGAATCGTCCAGTGCCCAGGGTCATTCTTCACTCATATTTTAAGGCAGAGTCTATGATGGACGTGCGGAAATCATCGGCTATAAATGTGTAATTTTAGTAAGATTATTAGTTATCAGATAACACAGCCACCTTCGACTCGGTAGTTGGCTTAATGCTGCCATTTGTACAATTATTATAACTGTAACAGATTCCATATTTAAAAATTAAATAGCCAAAGCTATTATTTATGCTTTTAGTGAGGATTTCTCCATCTAGATATCATATTCTGAAAATTTAAAAATGACACCTGGTCACGAGAATTAAACTCGGGACCTTTGGCTTAGCATGCAAATGCTCTAACCAATTAGCTATCCAGGAATCGTCCTGTGCCCAGGGTCATTCTTCACTCATATTTTAGGGCAGAGTCTATGATGGACATGTGGAAATTGTCAGCTACAAATGTGTGATTTTATTAAGATCACGAGTTATCAGATAACGCAGCCACCTTCGACTCGGTAGTTGGCTTAATGCTGCCACTTATACAATTATTATAATTGTAAGGGATTGCATATTTAAGAATCAAATAGCCAAAGCTTTTATTTATGCTTTTAGTGAGGATTACTCTATCTAGATATCATATTCTGAAAATTGAAATATATTTATAATTGATTAAATATGCAATCCCTTACAATTATAATAATTGTGCAAGTGGCAGCATTAAGCCAACTACCGAGTCGAAGGTGGCTGCGTTATCTGATAGTTAGTGATTTTAATAAAATTACACTCGGGACAATTCCTGGATAGCTCAGTGATTAGAACATTGGCGTACTAAGCCAAAGGTCCCGGGTACGATTCCCGTCTCCAGTTGTCATTTTTCAATTTTCAGAATATGATGTCTAGAAGGAGTAATCTTCACTAAAAGCATAAATAATAGCTTTGGCTATTTGATTCTTAAACAATGAACATTGTCAAGTCAACGGCTAGAAACCATCTTGGCTCATTCTCAAAGTCACCTTGTGTTCTGTTGAAGACAACAAGTTATGAACCAAACATAAATATCTTGGTTAGCAACATGAAACATATTTTAAGCTAATGTCGAATAGATTATAAGTTTCTGATTTTAACATGTATATCAACTTGTCATTTTTTCAATGAAGGTACTACTTTCAATGATTTTACTTGAAATTAATATTGTCTAAGACACTCACTTTGACAATAATATTTAATAAATTTTCCTTCTTTAAAATCTAGACATTGTTAAAATATTTTAAATTTGATTTTATTTATTCATTATTTTTCGTAATATTCAACAGGTTTTAATTTTTAGACACTCATTAAAAAAGGTAAATAAGAGGTGGAACACTAGACTAGTTCAAAATCCAACTAATCCTTATGTGGCACACTGGTCGCAAAGGTTTCACCTGCCTTAACTTAAGATAAAGACTAATAAACTTCAACATCATAAGGATTCGCACCAACCAAGACTTACAGAGATAATTGGAGACTGCTTTAAGGAGTAAGACCTTACTGCCCACAGTCAAGTATCGAAGCCATCTTGTAGTAATGGTTATTACCATTATTACCTTGGCTCTTGAGAAAGAGAATAAAAAAGAGTACATAATAAGTAATGGAGAGGCACCTGTATAGCTTAATTGGTAAAACATTAAAAAGTTAATTCCCAAGGTTCGTTTTCCAAACATACTAAACAATTATTTTTCTCACACATTATACTTTGCATCATCAATATTACAAAATACTGCTTGAATTAAAGAAAAGGCAAACACAGACAATAAAAAGTGCCTTTTAATTACTGACAAAAAAATCATTTTTCAACAAATTTAATCATTGGTTATTACAAATTTCACAGTAACTTGATCTTCCTGTATAGCTTGTTTTCAATTTCACTGTAAAACATTGAATGCAGAATGTGTCAAAGATAACAAACCTTTCCAACATATTCATATCTCAACACCTACTGTTACACTTTGTTTCAACACTGATAAAGTTTTGCACGCACTAGAGACAGCTCGAAGGACATTTTTAAGTAAAGTTTCCCCAACTAAGGGGTCACACTGACTTAAGTGATGTTTGGCACTTTCCACACACTGAAAACAAAGTTTTTAAATAATAAGTTTTCCAGTACCCTACTAAGAAAAATTAAAATTAAAAAGGTTGAAAATGATCAGTAGAACTAAATAATAGAATTGAAACGAAAGCCATTAAGGCTTCCATGCAAGAATGAGTTGCAGAACAAATTGCAGAAAAGAAGATAGCAAATCAAATCGACTATCTTCTTTTTTGCTTAGCCTCGTTATTGCATATCACCCCAAGACTTTGTAGGAACTGAGAAACAAATAGTATTTTTATATATATGTAAATTAAAAATAATTTGTAGAAAAAAATATATATTTGGGTCATTAGTGAACAAAATTAGTGATAAAACACTTAAGTCTTATAATATTCAAGATTAAAAAAAATTTATAATCCAAAACTGAGAACTATGAAGTCAGTATTTTATAAAATAGATATAATTTTATCATTAGTGATGATAGATAAACTGCAAAATTTTAATGTACCCAATATTTTTTATTAGATAACTATTAAACCAAACTTCAATGTTATTTTATGGTTCAATTTCAAAGATTTGCTTACCACATTAAAGGGTTTCTTAATAATTGAAATTAAAGTCAATCATAGGAAATGTGACATAAATGATGTGAATATATTCTAATTAACTTTTTAAGGAAAACCTACTCAGATCGAATTACATAATTTTTCAGCATCTTTTCTATTTGATCAATTTGTTAATTATTTCCCCATACAAACCAATATTTTAGTTGGATATTAAATTATTATGACTAGTTTTTTTTAGTTTTTTTTTCTTCAAAATATTTGCTAAATCCTCAAACACACACACATGAAAGAGATTGGTAAACAAAGATGAAAAGTGTCAACAATATTAATAAAATTAGCTCTACCTACCTTGTCAGTATAACTAAGGTTCGAACTATACAACGAGCTGAAGTCCACAACACCCATGTTACTATTCTCACTGAGAGTGAAAATTGGTGCTATTTGGTTCATGAAAGTGGTGACAGAAAGTCCATACGACACCACATCAACCTTCAATCTATATGGTGTTCCTAAGGGGCCAGCATCTTCATTCTTTTCCACAATCATACATCTGTAGAGCAAAACAATGCAAATGAATTAATGTAACTGCCCATTTTCCGGCGGATGACAATTAGTATTTTGAGTAGAGCCCAAATGAGGAGGGGTTCAAATCCCAAATAGTCAAATGACACAGGGAAATCAACTTAAGAAAGAGATGAGGACTATAATAACATGTATGTATGTGTGTGTGTATGTGTGAAGCTTCAAAACTTTGACCTTGTTTCAATAAAAATATCAACTTTGGCTATGCTTCAAAAATATTTTGATATATATGAAGCTTCCCCAATAAAATATTTACAGCTAAAATACTCAATATTAGATGAATTATTACCATTATGAGTTGTTATGTAGATTGTAAATAAGTTGAGCTTGACTGAAGTGGTATGTACATCTACAACGAATGAACAAAAGAAGGAAGGCAATACGATACTCTGAAATGTAAGTAAATGGGACGATAATACTTGGAAGACCAAGGATACGATGACTAGAGCAAGTGAAGAATAAACGTAAAAGAACGAGGATAATATTGGGATACTACTAGAGTACTAAACTAGAACAGACACAACCTCCAGTCCCTGTCCATTAATTCATCACTGTGAAAGAGTAAACCCAAGATGAGATAGTGCGGTCATCTAGTGAAGATGGATAAGGAAAGAATCCTAAAGAGAAGATGGATAAGGAAAGAATCCTAAAGAGAAGATGGATAAGGAAAGAATCCTAAAGAGAATGATGGAAATTGAGTATGTAGGAAAAAGAACACAAGGGAGGCCAAGAAAGAGACGGGAGGAGAGGAGCAGATAACATCAAGTGTTTAAGTGACAGGAGAATAATGTAAACAAAGAAGGAATAATGATGTAAGGACAGAGGAAGATGTAGGCATTTTACTAAACTGACACAGACACAGGCTGACACAGCTGCTGCTGATGATGATTACATATACATGTAAGTTAGTACTCTTACTCCTTGACACAGTAGCATTTGTTATAGTAAAGAACCTTGCTTAGATACTTAAGAGCCTGGGTTCAAATCCACACATCAGAAGCCATGGGAACTATTTTGCATAGCAAATGTAATCTTAGATGGTTTTTACTTTTTAGTGTTCTCTATTTTGCTCGTGCCCTGCCCCTATTCCTAAGTCACCTAATTAATAAAAGAGGATACACTACTTGAATATCATTATCACAGGCATTATGATCAAGCAAGTTCCATCAGCTGTGTGCTCCCTATTTAAATATATATAATATCATACTCCCAGCAGGGTGGTAACCCAATACCACTCTAATTCTAACCAAATGTACAAGTGTGCCAGAATAAACCTTAAAATGATATGCTTTTATATTTCTTTTTATTGTTAATGCCATATTGGGTCCTATAACGCTCATAAATATTGTTAAATATGGCATTAATACAGTATATGAAAAATATGAACAAGATTTATTAATTAGGTTGCACTTAATTATTTATTAACATCATCATCAATTGTTTGGAGCCTGTGGCCAAGTCAGTTAATTAATATGCCTCCCATCTTCCTCTATCCTTCTACCATTTTTCCTCCTTTAATTGCTTCTATTCTTCTCCTTTCACTTGCACACCTTCTGTTATCAGCTCCTCCCATATCTTTGTTGGTCTCCCTTGCGGTATTTTTCTTTCATACTTAATTTTTTTTTAGCATCGCATCTTATTACCCATTCAGGTTATACGCTTAAGTACTAATTACGCTAATGGGTTAGGGATTGGGAAGGTTGAATTTAGAGGAAGTGAACTCACATTTGCATGGAGGGAGAATGGAAAATCATTTAGGAAAAACCACCCTCAGTTCACTTGACCGAGATTTTAACCTAGATCTCTTTGTCTTCAGGAGTCTGGCTAAACATGAAACGAGCGTGTCAGCTAACTAAGCCACCGAGGCGGGTTACTTCACCTTTATCATTCTCTTTGGTATTATCTCCATTTCCATCCTCATTACATACCCATACTATCTCAGTCTTGCTTCTTCTATTATCTCATGTACTCCCTGTATTCTCACTCTTTCCCAGATAAATTAATTCCCTATCCTGTTTCTCCTATAAATCTATATGGAAATATTAACTCAATGGAAACAATTAATTTTTATAATCTCTTATGGTTTAAAATTAAGAGATATATATTTACATAAGTGATATTGGAATAGAAATTTGATTGGATAATACACTAAAAAAACACAGTCACATTTTTAAAAACAAGGTTTCATTGTCAAATAGAGCTTCTCCTATATAATTTATATATGGGCCTTCTATTATATATATATATGGTAGAGGATTGTGGCTGATTTGAATGCATATACCTTGATGGATCTGATATGAACAAGTAAACATCTTTGAGACATTATTAACAAACTAAAAACAAACCAATTATTTACTAATACTTTTAAGCACAGTGAGAGAGAGATATCTCAGCCAAGCATGTGATAGACTCACCTGTATTCTGATGCCAATGTTCTGCTTGTGGGACAGTATGGAGAGAGAATAAAGCTGACAAAAGCAACAGAAGACTTGCAGAGCCAGGACTGCATGTTGCTCTGTGTGTCCAAGTCTTGCACTGAAGGGTTGGGAAAGAACTTGGGGTGGGAGTGATACCAGCCTACTACTTCTAGGTCTTCAGCATGTAGCCTCTCACTAGCTTCAGTCTGGGAAACTAAACAACAATTTAAGCACATTGAAAGAGGCTTATGATTATTATATTTTATTAAATATCATTTACTTCTTTTTCATCATATTTTCTGCTTTGTTTTGTATGTCAATCATTGTCCTTTTATATGTTCTCTTCTGCCATCTAATTCTTAACTCAAATTTGTTCTCCTTATGGTACAAGGTAGATTTCAATTTTGAACTTAGAGTTAAACTTTAAATAAGGAGCTCAATTGATTTGGGTAGAGAGAGACTTCCTGTATTACTAGTAGAACATAAATAGCTTAGTTCAAAAGTGTACAGTACAATGTCCATCTTATAAAGTTATTTAATAATTTTTTTCATACACTATTTAAAATATCCAATACCTTAGCTCAATCAGTAGCGTGTCTGAGCTAAGGGTCCCGGGTTTGATTCCTGGCATGGCCGAAAAATTTATCTTTGGTGAAATGTAGGTTTAGCCTGTCATAGTGATGATATAATGGGCGGGGACTGGATATTGTGTCTGTCCTAGTCTTAAGTTAAGAGAATATAGTATATGAAGCTACGACAGGCCTAGCAAGCCAACAGTAAAAAATATATATGGCTTGAATAAAAAAACTGACCTAGGCCACAGGCTGAAAACAGTAATGAATGTAAATAAACAATATTAACAGATAATATAATTTAATTTAATAATTTAATATAGTATAAATACATCCTTCTATCCATCTACCAAGAATAGAGAGACACGTGTGAACACGCAACTGCAGAATCCAAGCCAAAGCTTTTTTTTTAATCAAGAAACAGGCAACAGTATCTAAGTGACCATGATCTACCTCTAAGCCATGCTGCCATAGTCCAGTCTGTGTTTTACTCTTTTATGGTGAAGAAGGAGACTGATATACCCTAAAAATTAAATAATTATGTGTTTTGCTGTGTTTTAAATCGTTAACTTAGGGGCATACAATTTTCTGGTAAATGTGTAGGCATGGCCCTTCTATCCTTATTTCAATATTTAATTTAATACAGCCATTTGGTGCCATTTTTTCTTTGTTTGCAACTACATTATAATAAAATGAATTAAAAAATGCATAGTAAATTGCTGTAAAGTTAAGTTTTCTTATAAAAAATAAAGTACAATTTTCATAGGAAAAGGCTTTTAGATAATACAAACATAATTTGTATAGTCAACATTTATATTATTTTACTATATTAATAGTGTTATTCTATAGGATCGTCTTCCCAAAAGTAATGCACAATGAGCCTGCAATCCCCCACCAAAAAAATGGAATGCTTCGTTCTGTGCACAAATTTGTAGCTTGAAGTTTCCTCTTCATATCAGTATGCACAAAACAAAGCTAGGGATAGAACATGTCAGCTTATATCCATTTTAAAATGTATGAGAATGTCAACTTCAGACAAGTCACACATTTAGATAAAAGCTCCTTTATTAAAATTGAAACGTTAAGCAGTCGTACACCAACTGAAATGTATGCATCATTGCAGAAAGTGTGTGGAGACAAAGTGAATCAAAGCACAAGTTTTGTGTGGATCAAACTAGCATTGAAGACAATAAACACATGGGAAGGCTGAGACAAACAACACTTCAGTGGCAATAATCACAATTTTGGAGGAAGACCGCCGTATGAAGGTAAGTTCCACACCTCCTGTCACCTGAGTAGCGAGCAACATGAAAATAAATTGTGACACAGCTACTCACACACTACCAATGAGAGTGAGATGTTCCTCAAATGTATTGTGGCTATTGATGAAATATGGATGCATGATTATGAGCCTGAGCTGAAGTCATAATCAGCTGAGTGGAGGCATCAATTATCCCACATCCCACTAAATGTCAGCAGTCAAAAGTAAAACAAATAATTATAATGTCATACGATTATGAAGGTGTTATTACAAATGATTGGGTGACAACTGGTTGAACAATGATTAGCAATTATTATGCAAACATTCTACATTAAAATTGTGTCCAAAATTTTGAAAAAGCAGGCCTCAATTGCTAGATGCTGGTGTGGTGATATTGTGTGACAACGTGCGGCCATACATGAGTCAAGCTGTAAAGAATGTTTTACAGAAATCCAAATGAACCAAGCTTCCCCACCCTGCCAATAGTCCTCCCAATTTGGATGTGTTCCCCAAGCCTGAAAAAACTTATGTGGGGTCAACATTTTTTGTTGATGGATGAGCTGAGTAAAGCCTTAACCCGAAGGATCAGCCACCTAAACTTGAATGGTGAATTAAATGGCATCAAAAAACAACCAGAACACAATGGCACACCGTCATCAGTCATAGAGGATAATACATTGAAAGGTTTTAATGCAACATTTAGTATTTATTTAATTTTTGCATGAAATGAGTTTTGCATTACTTTTGGGAGAGCCCTCGTAAGTATTGAACTGATATTATCTATCAAAAAACACAACAACATAAGTATGATCTGATGTATAAATAAATGAAACTAGATTTAGTAGCTTTCCTTTATGTAAGATAAGGTTCTTCCTATGAATATTGTATTGTAGTTATCAACATTTCAACATGTATGAGTTTTACCTGGGCACATGTCACAATGTACTCCACTACTGTTGCTTTTACAAGGCTGACTGCGAGTAATCCGCAATACTGCACCTTCTTCATAGTATCTACCCCCCAACAGACCAATAACCTCAGAGTGGAAAGCGTGGGAATGCAGGTCCATTACTAGTAGTGCTTCCACATGGAGCTCCACTGAGAAGGGGGCCTGGAGAGTGAGATTATGATTACAAAGAGTGTAAATAAAAATTAAAAAATCAATTCCAGGGTGGCCACTCAAACTCTAGAATAAAATTACAGCATAATTCTTGGATTTCCTGGCAAAACATTTTTATTATTTTATTTTCCCGATTTTTTAAAATGCTGTTCCTCCGTTTGTTAGACTTTGAGCGAATGTTTCAAATGAAAATATTTTGTGAAAGGTGTGTTGAACATGCCACTAAATTTAAGTACCTGAGCAAGTATTAATAATAAGTTAATATGTTTATATTATATTTACTATATTACAATTGAATTGAAAAAAAAAGTAATTTATTTTTATTTTGTAATAATTTATGCGGGGCGCAAAACAGTTGGCGCCGGGCTGCAAGTTTGAGATTACTGCTCTAGAAGCTATTTGGAGCTTGATGAAAACCATCTTTCAGCTTCATCTTCGAGAATTAGAGAGGAGTGAAACATATCTCTTTATAAAGAGGGGAAATAAGTTCATAGGAGGCAAATTTATTCCAGAGGGGAAAAACTTTAATGCAACCGAGGATGGATTTGGGGGCAGTGTCTTCAGTTCCCCCACAATTGGCTATAGGTACTTAAATATGGCAACACAAAAAAACTATAGTAGGATTCTAGTAAAAAACTGTTATTAAATACAAATTTATTTTTATAATAAACATTGATATTATTTTACTATACCGGTGTTAATAGTATTATTTTATAGTTATTGATACGATCTATCAACTGTGGGAGTATCAGATCACGCGACTCGACATGCGTGTGTATTAAAATTAGGCTTGTGCGGAAATAATAATTTGACTTCGGGAAATTTTCGGGCGAGAAGCACTTTCCTGCAGAAGCAAAATAATTTTTTTAAATTCAGGCTTTTATATATTCCTAAATCTTAAGATTTATGAGTCCAAACTTTGCCTTCACATTTATAATTAAAAATATATGGTAATTTGATCATATAGGAATCAAATTGTATAGTTTCAAATTAGTCAAATGTATGGGTAGAGGTCAAAAATAATTTTGAATTGGGTCGGAAAAAGGGATAAAAACTCTTAATTGATTTCGGTTATGAGAATGAACAATAAATATTAAGTTTGTAATCTTGTATAACTTTTGAAAGGGAAAAAATTATACACTCAAATATTTTATATTTCATTTATATTTAATTTAAATTAAACATTGAAAAGAGGATAGAAGGGCATGGCCTACAAACCATAAAATTGTAGGCCTCAAATTTCATAATTATAAACACAACAAAACACATAAAAATGAAATTTTCTGGATACATTAGTCCACTTCTTCATCAGAAGAGTGTGTTTTTAACTAATGAGGAAGATGCTATAAAAGCATCAAAATATATAAGTATTTGTAAATATGTGTTAATGTTTGTACTTTTATTTGTGATTCATTTTTCTATAATTTTATCATATTTATTTAATTACATATTTTGATTAGTGGTCTTTGGTTCAAACATATTATTTGTAAGTATTCTTAGTAACTTTTGTAACTATTCTCCACTACAATCATAATGACTATTAATTAAGATAGTTTAGTTTAAGTATTGCATGGCAATTTGTGTAGTGATGGCAATGACAAGGAAGAGGGTACAGCCTAATAAAGCTTTAAGGTTGGATGGAGTAGAGCTGAGAAAAGAACAAAACATAAAATATCTTGGAAGTGTGACCAGCGCCAAAATTTCAGTATGTGGGAAGGGTCCAATGGCAACTTTTATGTTTGTTTTTACATGGGCACAGAAGGGCCAACAAGGTTAGAGAATCGCTTATGCCCACCTAAAAAGTGGGGGTCCGGGTTAATTGCAAGAATTGGACGGGAATGACATTTTTATATCAGGAGGGGAACGGGACGGGAAATGAGTCAAAATATCGCAATCGGGATGGGAACGAGAAATTAAAAATATGACACTTTAAAATAATTATAGATTAAAAATATATATTGTTTTTAAACTTTATGGTAATTCTTATAAAAACTTTGACATTATATAATAAAGTGATATAAATAATATGTCATAAAAACTTATTAATATAGATAGAGATGTGAGAATATTTTTGTTGTTGAAACAAATAGCAAAATTTTGAACAGATATTGAATAATACAAATCGAATAATAAATGTTAATACATTATTTTTATTAGTTAGTCTCTTTTGAAAATGGTGTTTTATATTTAACTACCTAGTGGAAGAATGAAAAAAATAAAAATGTAGCATTTACCTTTCTTAAATGTCCTTTATGTTAACACATCTTAAAGGCTATCTAGGTTTGAAACACCTTAAATATTATTTAGTTATGAAAACACCTTAAATGCTCCCTATGTTTGTTACCCTTTAAATATTCTTTATGTTTGAAACACATGAAACTTCTCTCTGTTTAAAACCCCTTCAATGCTCTCTAGAATTGACACCCCTTAAAGGTTCTTTGTTTAACACCCCTGTAATCTACTCTCTTTTTGGTTGCTAACAACAGAGAGGCTGATACTCATAAATAGTTGAACTTGGCAAGCTACTTCCTCCCAGATCTCCCAAAAGATGGTGGAGAGTAATATATTTCTGTCCTTCTCTAAATCTTTCAAGCGTTCTCATTTGCTGAAAGAGCTGTTGATAGACAAAGCACAGTGACTCATGAGCTTCCCAACTTGTTTGTCTCACCACAGGCAGTAAAATAGCCCCCTTACCCCTCCAAGTTTGCTACAGAACAAAGAAGATGACTGCCACCAATAGATATTGAGCCAGTAGTACCTGCTAGAACAATAAGCGGAATTCATTTCCCACGTGAACCCTTGTTGGGGAAAGGGTCTTTCCCACCTGACTCTCTCTTGGGAATGGATAAATTCCCGACATTTTCTCGAGGGTTCGGGATCCTGTCCACCCCTAAAAATAAACTGTTCTCTGTTCATAAATATTTAAATACATCCAATTGAAAGGCCCTACCTGTTTCGTGTGTTTTATTAATGCTATGTATGGAGGATACAAGTCACATTTCGAAGATGCATAAGAAACTGGTAGGGGCAGGGAAGCAAAGGAAAGACGCAAGGCTTGAATTGGAACACAGCCATTATTTCTTTTACAGAAAAATTGCAATTTTTATGACTTTATGTAGTGTTTTCATTTGCAATCATCAAAATAATATTACTCTAATTTTTTTTTTACTCTCCCCTCAGGGTTGAAGAAAATCCCAGACCAAGATGAAAAGAGAGAAGACATAGACGATTCAGAAAGCATTTTAGAAGAATGAAAGATTCATACGAACGATGACTCTTGTGACATAGAAGACATTAAAAAATTCAGTACGTTGTTAGAAGATGACCTTGACAAAAATTCAACTCCAACTCGGCTCAACTATTCAGATGAAGAGGGTGTATCATTCAGCGAAAATACACAAGACATAAAGGAGGCTGTAGAAGAATATGATATCTTCCCTAAAATTGTTGAAGACCAAGACCCAGAGTTGAAACATAGGCTTATAGCGGCTGGCCCAAAACAACCTGATGGCCCTTTTCCAAGAGATGACAAACAACAAGGCCAATCTTTTTCAAAAAGCTATTACAGTTTTACAACTAAGGATAGATTAAAACTGAATAGAAATTGGTTATGCTACTAAGAGAAGCTTGATTGTGTTTACTGTCTACCATGTTGGTTGTTCCCCCAACAACAAGAAGCACATCATAGGACTATGACTCAAAGGTTTTTGACCACTGGAGTTAGGGACTGGAAGCACATTTCGGAACGTATAATAAGTCACGAAGGTTCCAGAATCCATGCTCGTGCTTGTGTTATTTATGAACAGTGGTGCAAGCGTGGGACTATAGACGAGATAATTGATAGAAGGTTGGAGGATGAGAAAAGTTTCTGGTGCAAGGTTGTTAAGAGAATCCTGAATGTGACCCTGTAACGACTCACGTTGTGTGCCAATTGTAATGATGCCCCTTTTGTTACGCTTGCGTGGGCGCCAATTATAACGATGCCACGAGATTGGGCGCCAATTATAACGTCCTTCATGGTTGCCTATTTATGACGTCCCTCGTTGTGCGCCAATTATAATGCTACGGTTTATTTGGATATAAATGACCCGCGATTGGACACCATTTGTTACGTCTTCCAACTTACACCTCCTGTCGTAGCCTTCACTTGGGAGCCATCTCCCGTACACCTTGTCGTGAGCCCCACGTTACGACACCAATTGTTATGATACTGAATGTATGGAGATAATAAATTATTCTTATATGAAATAAAGTTTTAGTTATTTATTTAATTATTTCAGTCTTACTAAGATGTAAAAAAAAATGATCATGATTACTTATCACATCGCAGTTTTGTAATTGTTTATGATTTAAAGCATCCGTATCTATTTAAATTAAGTCTACATTTTATATATATACTGAATTATGTTACTTGTTTCGAAAAAAGAACTTAAGAGTTGTTTAATTAACCTGTTGTGTTTTTAACATTCGCACCCTTCAAAACACGTCCGTTCCGAACGAAGGATGGTATCGAAGAAGTAAAGCAGATACTGATTTTAGAATCGCAGTCCGATAGAACATACGAATATAAGACTGGAAGTTTCGAGAGCAGAAAACCTCCATGTCAGTCGACTGCATTAACGCACTGAAGTTAGTTACACTGGCTGATGCCTTCTACCTTCAGGGCGTTAACTCAACGACAAAAAATAAAGTTATTTATTTAATTATTTCAGTCTTACTAAGATGTAAAAAAAAATGATCATGATTACTTATCACATCGCAGTTTTGTAATTGTTTATGATTTAAAGCATCCGTATCTATTTAAATTAAGTCTACATTTTATATATATACTGAATTATGTTACTTGTTTCGAAAAAAGAACTTAAGAGTTGTTTAATTAACCTGTTGTGTTTTTAACATTCGCACCCTTCAAAACACGTCCGTTCCGAACGAAGGATGGTATCGAAGAAGTAAAGCAGATACTGATTTTAGAATCGCAGTCCGATAGAACATACGAATATAAGACTGGAAGTTTCGAGAGCAGAAAACCTCCATGTCAGTCGACTGCATTAACGCACTGAAGTTAGTTACACTGGCTGATGCCTTCTACCTTCAGGGCGTTAACTCAACGACAAAAAATAGCTAGTACTTACTTAGTTAGAATCTGGTGATTTACTATAAATGAACCTATTTTATGCCTGAAGTAATATAATATAAAATTCAAATAAAAGCAACATATGTTTAAAATAGAAAATTAATAGGAGAATATTGTCAATGCTCTCAAATATTCTTTAGGGTCAACTCAAGGTCGTTACAGCCCTAACCATTGCAACATGCAATCTCACTTTTCATGGGACTAGTGAGAGGCTTGAACATAGCAATAAGGGGAATTTCCTTTCCATTATTGAGCTCCTGTCAAAGTATGATCCAGTGTTGCACGAATTGCTTCAGCGTCCACATGGTGCGGTAAAATACCTAAGTCCAAAAATCCAAAATGAGCTTATCAACTTATTATCATTGCAAGATAAAAATGAAATCGCTCATGAACTTCAAAATGTCCTATTTTTTTCACTAATTTTGGACACAACCCAAGATGTCTCTAGAGCAGACCAGTTGAGTGAAGTTTATAGGTTTTTGAAATTAGTGAATAATAAAACAGGAAAACCTGCTGAATTGAAAATTTGTGAAGTTTTCATCTCCTTTAGGGAAAATTAAAGATCAATCAGCACAAGGTCTTGAAGAATAAATCATGAAATTGCTGCAAGAGAAAGGTTTGGCTATAAAAAAATGTTGTGGTCAAGGTTAGGATTGGGTGGCAGTAATGAGTGGGGCATACAATGGTGTGCAACAACGTATAAAAGAAAAAGCACCACACACTTACTTTGTACATTGTGAGGCACATAACCTAAATTTAGTGCTGAAAGATGCTGTTGAAAGAAACAAAGAAATTTGCCAGTTTTTTGAAACAGTTCTAAATGTATATTGCTTTTTTGGTGATAGTATTGGTCGCTGGGAGGAGTTGAAAATAATGTACCAGTGTCTCTTCCAAAACTAGAACAACATTAAAACCCCTAAGCCCAATTCGCTGGGTTAGCAGATATGATGCAGTGTACGCCCTTAAATATAGGTTCTGTGATATGATGAAATGTCTCAGCCGCATAATTCTGACTAGCAAGGAAAGGAATGAAGCCTTACAACTAAACAAAAAACTGGAAACACTTGACTATGTCCTACTCTTACTTATAAAATGCGAAGCTTTAGAGTCCCTTAACATTGTATCAAAGTCTTTGAAATCTGAGACCGTAGATCTATTATTTGCATATAGCTTACTGGGGGAGGCCTTTCGTAAGGTCAGCGAAATGCGTGAAAGATTTGGAGAACTGGTGTATGAGGCTTCTGAGATGTGTGGACGTTGGGGAATAACTAAAGAGTTTCGCCAGAGTAGGCTTCGTAAGGTGACAAAACATTTTGATGAGTTGTGTGAAGACGAAAGGTTAAAAGAACCAGAATCGTGTTTTAGAGTAACCGTGTTACACCCACTTTAAACACTCAGCTGGATCACTGTTTTCAGGGAATGAAAGCTGTTCTTGACACCTACCAAGTAATTCAGCCTGAATTTCTTGTCAACGCCAGTGAAAAGGAGGTCCATAACAAAGCAAATGAATATAATGGAAAGTTTCCGGAAGATTTGTCTCCAACATTTCCATCTCAGATATCTTAAGTTAAGACTTCATTTAAAGATAAATTTGAGAAAATTAAGCACGTTAAATAATTTACAGATCTGTTAATAATTGACCACAGCTCACTTTCGTCAAGTTATCTTGATGTGTGTACAGCATGCATTATGTACTTAACTGTTCCTGTGACTGTAGCTAAGGCCGAACGGTCATTCTCAAAACTGAAGTTGATAAAAA
This sequence comes from Timema bartmani, assembly GCA_902151455.1. NCBI lineage: Eukaryota > Metazoa > Arthropoda > Insecta > Phasmatodea > Timematidae > Timema > Timema bartmani. The sequence goes on from CABFWB010000098.1 coordinate 509,965, forward strand.
ATTACTTATGAAGTAGTATGGGACAGGAAAGACTTAGCAGTTTAGCTTTGATCTCAATTGAGAATGATCGAGCTCAAAAAATTAACTTCGATAAAGTAATCAGTAACTTTGCTTCTAGAAAAGATAGGAAACACAGATTTGTGTAATCCAGGCAATATGATTCAAATGAAACTGTGTAGACTCTCTGTGTACAATCAATGACAATCTGTAACTAGAATGTATGTATAAGGTTTTAACTTTCAAGCACCATTTGCTAGTGTATTTACAATGTGCTGTTTTTTAACTTGTATTATTTTTTATACATTTATCACTATTCGCTTTAGTCATAAGCCTTTAAGCCTGCCAATACACCATACAATGCATACGACATATGATATTAATTCTGTTTTTAATATTAATATTTCTGTCTTTTATCTTAGTAAACAAAAGTGTATTGTAATACATGTATGTGTACATACATGTATTACATACAATACATGTATGTGATTTCATTAACCCAGTGCAATTGTAAAGAATAATTTTCAATTTAACTTGATAAATATTTTACCTTAAGGCTACTGCCTACTTTAGTCATATTGCATGATTTTATACTAAGTTCAGTATTAACTTCACTGGATCAAAAACATTCAATAACTAACAACACACATCAGCAAGACTTATTAAAAGAAAGTGGGAATGTAGGATTTAGATGAAGGACGGAAACAAATAAAAAAAGGGTGGCTCCATTATTATCTGATGCCCCGGGCCCCCCAAGCCTCTAGTTACGGCCATGAGGTTGGCCCTCAAAAGGAGTAACTTTTGTGTGTTATATCATTTGATAGGGGCTTCTCCCCTATTTAGAAGGTGGCACATCTTGCCATACTTAATTATTGCTTGCTTATAACAGGACTTCAATCTGTTCCCCATTAGTTAAACTAAGTTTGAGAGGTTGTGGTTGGCCCTCAAAAGGGCCCAACTAACTTAGTCTTTTTGTGGCCATTTTCCTTTATTTTAATGTACATTATACATTTCATTGCTGACTTTTTGGTCTGGGTTGTCACCCTTATGACATGTTACAGGACCATGTGCCCTTTAGTATATTGTAGTAGCTTCTTAGAATAGCCAATACCACTTCTTAGTTTGTTTCTTTTTTGTTGAATAAATACTTTTTGCTTATTTCTGTCTGCACTCATTTATTTGCACCAGTTTGTTGCTTGGTTGTAGGCGATGCTAGCTCTACCAGGTAATAAAGAGAGGATGCCAAAGAAAATGATGGAAATTAAGTATGTAGGAAAAAGACTGCAAGGGAGGCCAAGAAAGAGATGGGAGGAGTAGATAACAGAAAGTGTTCCAAGTGAGAGGAGAAAAATGGAAGAAATTAAAGTAAGAAGAATGGTGGAAGAATAGAGGAAAATGGAGGCATTTTACTAAAGTGACCCAACCACAGGCTGGAAACAGATGATGATAATGGTGTTTAAATATTGCCATGACAGATAGAAGTTTGGGGAAGTAACATACTCACTGGTTTATCATCAGAGAATTTATTGCAATAGATTAGTTTGATGAGCTCTGCCTTCTGACTCCGCAGTTTCTCAACCCTAGGCTTATCCTCTGTAACTATGATTGTGTCAACCACGCGACCATCTGCACTGTGTTTGATGGTGTAGCCCCCCTCTCCATCCAGTGGATCCCAAAAGTCCTGCAACACAACAAAGTCACTACCAGAGTCACAATGGAAACACAGCATTTCACTCACTTTAGATTCACTGCTTTTTTTTTAGATTATTCTTTACCAAGATGAAAAAATAATCTATAAAAATCTAAATTTTGATGTAAAATTGTGTTATGGAACATACAAAAATTTCTAAAAAAAAACAGGCCTGTGGAGGAATATTTTAACTTTGGGAAAGTTTTGGGCAGGAAATAACAATCTTCTGTGGGAAAGGGATCGGGTAAAAATTAAAAGTAATTTTCCACTTAAGACTTATATTTATAGTTCAGATTTATAATTTTAATCTAAACTTATACCTACCATTCATTAAAAAACAAAATTGATCAAAAAATTAGAAGCTTGTGGAAATTTTATCAGAAAGGGATCACATTTTATAGTTTCAACTAAGTTAAAATGTACCAAATGTACCAAATAAAATTTAAATATTATTTTTTCTAACGGGTGTTGAGTAAGGTAACAGAAAACCTAATCCTAATGCAACCTATTATAATAACTTGTGTAATTTTAATACAGTATATTTTGTATGAATATAAATAAATTCTAAAAATAGATTTTAAGATTAACTAAAAAAAGTTCTTAATTACAAAATTCATGGCGTGAATTTTAATAATTACTACTTAGACAATAAAACATCAAGATATTCAAAATAATAAGACTTGAAAATTGTTTTACTAATAATATTTTAATGTAATCAATGGACGAAATCAGTGAAAAGTCATTAACAATTCATAAAAAGTCTAATAAAAATTTTACTAGTGTTAAGATCTTTTATAAAAATTAAAATATAGAATTTTAGATAAAAAACAATTTTAACAGACAATAACAGCAGAAATTTAACAAACATAAGATTAATTAATTAAAAAAATTGACTAGTGAGAAAATTTTAAGAATTTAAAAAGATTTTTAAATAAAAATGATCAACATAATATGTAAAAATTGAATTGTATTCATACAGACTTTTTAGTTAAACAATAAATGATGAATTATAATCGAAATAGATTACTTGATTGGTACACATTACACAAGTTAAAGTGTAGCCTTAAGGCATGTCAAAAGCAGAAGCTATACGGCATATTGTATGCTAGGCCTACATGTAAATTTAAATGTCATATTTTCCAAACAATAAATGTTGATAAAAAGTTTTAAAAATACACATGTATAGTTGTTAAAGTTAAGGAATAAAATTGAAAGAATAGCTAATCATGAGATATAAAATTTTTAGAATTAGGATTTATTTTCTTGATTTGATGTAAAACGATGTGTAATTTCAAAGTCTTATTTGAGATGTAATCCCTTGCGCTTTGTTGTCATAGTTGGTTGAAGACCAGCTCTTGAATTTAATTTGGCATTTGTCGGTATTTGAATACCATTTTCAGGAATACTAAATGACAAAATAAAGGAAGATTAGATTTAATAATATATATATAAATTAAGTTAAATAAAATAGTAATGAAATTGGGATGTAAAAAATGTTGATAGAATTAGATTAATATAAATATAATTCTATCAACATTTTTTAATTTGTAAATTCAACTCAGTGAAAAAACAGTGACTCAGTGTATTTGTAGCAATTTAGAAGTTTCAACATTCGCAGGGTCATAATATTTTCAAAATAAAAAGTGATTTAATTGAACTAATGTATTTCTGTGATGGACTAGTAATGACAACTATATACACTTTGTGTTTGTTATGAATAAGATCTCATCTTACCGGAAAGAGTTTTTTCTTGCGCTGCCTCATGCCTTCAGTGCGAGCTTGCTTTATTGCCATCAGCTGCTCCACGCTTGGCTTGTCTTTAACTGGCGGGTGACTCAGCACTGTGGCAGAATTAGGCGAGAAGAACAATGGCCGAATGTATCTCACTTGTTCTGAACAGGATAAAGTCATCAACACACCATAAGTAAGCAAAGTACTCAAAAGAGGGTAGGAAATAAAAACAAAGAATAGCTCAGAAAATGACATGGGTTATAAAAACGTATAAATGCCAGAGTCAAAAATATAAGTAAACAACACTTTGTTAAAAGTGGCCTAGCTTCAAAGCTTGACAGCTGGGATCAATGACATGTTAAGGGATTAATGTTGTGTAAAGCTTTGAAATTACAACATTACATTCTTTATTATAATCTATTCATTAGAGCATTCATATTCAGTGTTAAATTAATGGTCTAGGGCCTGGTTGTTAAGTTTTTCATCCTACAATTATAATTAGTTCTGAACCACCAATAAACAGTATTAGAGCTCTAAAAAAAATTTCACCTGAAAATTGAGATTTTTTTTAGATTATCAGAAATATTTCTCAGATCCTCAAATCTCAAATTTCCTTAAGGATTCGAGATATTCGAGGGCCCACCCCTAGTTAATAGCATTTTTGGCGCTAGTATATGTGTTAATGTTTAAACTGCATTAAAATTAATAATAATGGATATAATGTTAGCAAGCTCCTTTTCAAGTACTCTATCTCACTCACAGTAAGAAACGGTAATAATTTTAAAAACTAAGCTTTTTCTTAAGGTACATTTAACTTTTTAAGGAAAACTTATTTCACTTTGAGGTATTTTATAACTTTATAGTTATTTAGAACAAAATAAATTCTTACATATAAGGAAATTGGAAACATTTATTAACTTTTTATAAAATACCAGTAAATTTTAATGAAGTAAACAATATAAGCTAAAACATTATTTTTGGGATCCATTTGGATGTCGATAAAGTGAAAAAATCCCATTTATTGAATTTTAACACTTGCATTAGGTTCAAATCATAATCAAATATGCAAAACTGTATTATTTTTCTATGAAATATTAAAATTACACAAAAATTATTTACAAAAAATTAGCAGCACTAAGGTAATCGGCAAGAAATGATGATTGAATATACTAAGTATACATAAAATTTAGGTTTGAATCGAACATAAAAGAAAAACTCACCACACCCAAAATTAATTGCACCAATTTGTTCTAGGTAAGAATGGACACGCCCAATGCAATTGACGTCTCCACAGTTTTTGAGACCCAGCCTCACGGAAGTCTTGGTCACATAGATGGGTTTGCTTTGAGACCAGGACTCTATGATGTGGTTACGAATCTGAAGCAATTAAATATTAGTTGACAGATGAGAATAGGTTGAAAAATAAAGCAAAAAATATTGAAAACAGACATATTACTATGTCCAAAGGTTGTTTCAGTGACTTGTGCAAAAATATCATGTAGTCAGTCCTTGACTTTCGTACAGCCCCTAGTTTTACATAAAATCAGTATAAACATTTCAAGCTATCTGGTAGTCAATATTTCAATCTATTGGACAGTGACTCTACCTCTCAGCTTTTTATCTAGTGCTGTTTGTGGAGTTATTTTAATGTGTTTTTTTATCACCATGTCTTACTATCTGTTCAGGTTATACACATATATGATAATTACTCTAATGGGGTAGGGATGAGGAAGGAATCATTTTAGAGGTAGCATACCGGTACCTGTATTCACGTGTAAGGCGAGAGGGGAAACCATTTAGGAAAAACCACCCCCAGTAGACTCAACCAAAATTAGGACTTTTATCTCCCCGTCATCAGCAGGCCAGTTTAACACGAACATGACGTCTTAGACCATTCGGCCATTGGAGCATATTATTAGAATATTGTATTGCATTTTGAACATGAATTTGATAATTTTGAAAAGATGGAATAATTAGACCAATGTTAAGTGCAGGTCTCATAAACTTAATACAATTGAAACAAAGATGAAATTCATTGGGCATACATAAAACTGTGAATCCTAAGCTGATATTGGATGTGCATTGAATTTATGCTGAATGACGAAGATGTGCTCTAATTACAAATAAATTTAAAAATTACTGAGCATAATTATATGAATTTCTAGGAATATAATAAGATTAAAAAACTAAACATTTATACAATATTTACGGTTTTCATACAACTGTATGTTTCTACTCTTTGGGAACAAAATGCACCTTTTAAAATGTATTTTGACTTTCATAAGCATTTTTGATAACACATTATGTACAGAAGTAGGATAGTGTTTATAGTGTATGTGAAACATTTACTGCAATTTTAGAATGTTATCATGCCTAGCCTTCATTTGGTTGCTCCTTCAGCTTACTTGCCCAACACGATGAGTTTGATTACCTGATAACATATTACACAGTTATTATAAACCATAGTGATACGCAAGTTTTAATGCAATGGTCACTTACTTCAGTGGCCACATGGTCTAAGGCGCTAATCTTACAGTAGACTAAACTGCCGATGACATGGAGATTGAGGTTGATATTTCAGTCGGGTGTACTGAGGTTTTTTTTTCTAAAAATGGTTTTCCCCTCTCCCTTCATTCAAATGTGGGTACACTTCCTTTAATATAACCTTCCTAATACCTAAACCCAATAGTGTAATTATTATAATAGCGTATCACCTGAATGAGTAGTAAGATGTGGTGTTAAAAAAAGCATAGTATAGTTGTTGCTTTTATTGGAAAAAATGAGGGACAGACACCGATGAAATCATTTTGAACCAACGCTAACCAACTTTATTTGTGTTACAAACTGTGTGACTTTATTCTACTATGGAAAACAAGAAGAAGTATATGTAGCTTTTGTACAGTGGATTCCATCAAAAATTTTCCTCTCTCCTTAGTTGGGACTCTTAAGTTTATTTTTACTTATTTGTATAGACATACATATATACTATACATACATACATACATACATACATACCTAATCAAGCCGCCCCCTTATGGGGTAGGTAAGAAACTGTGGGTGGAGCTCAAAAAACAACTTTGTACTTAATTCATCCTCACTAACTTTCTCCAAACTTTTATATACTTGCATACTCCCTTCGCTCTAACATCCATACAATGAGTCATGCGTGCTTTTTATTCTTAAAACTCTTAATCTTTATATTTTTCCCACATTCGTCTACCATATTTAGCCATGTCTTACATGGCATACCCCTTCCTTTTGATCCACACACTCAACCTTCATATATTTGCTTCAACCCTAGATCTACATTCATCCTCTTAACATGCCCAAACCAATGTAAGACGCTTCTTTCACAGTGGCCTATTGGATTCCCTTTCAAACCACACTCCTTCAACACCCATTCATTACTGACTCTGTTCATAACCATAAGAGTTTTTCCACATACATTTCTTAGCTATCTCATTCCATCTGGATTCACCTTACTCTTGTGTTTCTCCTAACAAACCCACGCTTCACATCCATATAAAAATGTTGGCATTAACACACTTTTATAATATACTGTCATTGTCGCCTCTTTCAATACTACTTCATTCTTGGCAACAGTCCACATACATCCAAATACTCTCCGAGATGCATTCACCTGTCTGTCGATTTCACCATCTATCCTTTCACTTTTTAGAGAAATTTTACCCAAAATCATATACTTGTTCTAACATTTTTACATTTATACTAAGCTGACAATGATTTACTGATCTGTCCTTAACAAAAACTATCACCTTAATTTTGGAGATATTTATACAATGATCCATTATGCCTGTTGCCACATTCAAAAGATTTAATGCATTCTGCTAGTCACTTTCATTCTCAGCCATTAATACGGCATCATTTGCATATAACAGCCCTCTCACATTAACATTGCCCATTTGTAAACCAACCACGTCCTTACAAGCATCCCTCATACACTTATCCATAACATTAAACAACCATGGAGACATAACACAGCCTTGTTTAACACACTGTTCAAGGTCAAACCATCCGTTCGAAGCCTCATAAACCCTTACACACGTTTTAATTACCATCATACACCACCATAATTGCATTTACTAGCCATGCATCCACACCATACTCTCTAATGAAATTTCCGTAACATACTCCTATTATGCCAACCGTACGCTTTCTCCAGATCAACAACTGAACAATAAACTTTCTTCCTTACTGCCATACATTTCTTACTTGCTGCAATGCAAATATCTGGTCCATGAAATATCTACCTGGCGTGAAACCCCATTAAACACCCCAAATTTTGTCTGCAGTTTTTTCACGCACCCTCTCAATTAGAACTCTTTCGAAAACTTTGCCTGGAATACTCAAAAACTAATTGCCCTATAATTCTTACATTCACTCATAATGTCTTTGCCTGTGTACAAAGGAACAATGATTGCATTATTCCAGTCATTAGGAAATCCTAGCACAAAGTGCGAACAACTATCACAATCTGGCAAGTAATACCATGCTACCACACTTAAGCATTTCACTTGGGATCTCATCTAGAGCCATAACTTTGCCATTCTTCAACACTTTCATAACTTTTAACACTTGAGTCACATTAATTCTTTCACTCATCATAACTTTTTCCTTATTTTATCTTACTTTCTCTATGTTTTCGCCATATAATTGCTCAAAATACTCCCTCCACCACTTCCAGAACAGCTTCTTATTCTCTTCAAAATCATCCTGCATTCCTTTTCCTTCTTTTAACCTCAATTGCTTATTTGTAAAAAATTTCACATTATTATAATATATAGCCTAGAGGCTTCTTCATTGTTAAACATTAAATACCGTTCCCTGTAAAATCTAAGTCTTATTTATATCACCTACCTTCAAGTAACGTTTGGGTGTCTTCGCTGGCCTTCCTTCAAAAAACTCTGAATGTATACATCTTTCTTCCTCGGATATTGTACCTGGATCAATTAAACGTTCTTTTGTCGGCACTGGTAAGTTGAATGAGTTACCTGTATCACTTTGACTGCACATATTTGAGTTTGTGTTAAATACCTTACTCTCAAATTCATCATTTTCTTTAGTACAGCTAACTGAGTGGCTATAAGGCATGATTAAATTTTCTGTTTCGATTTCTTCCTTTACAGAATGTTCAAATTTGATATTACTATAACTAGTATATTTTGAATCATCACCATTCACTATGTCACAGCTAGGAATATTTTCCAATGTCTTGTAAGTGTTTGTGACTGAATCAACATCTGCTTTTAAAGGTTGGATAGTTGTTAAACAAAGCTCTTCCTTAATGGAAGCATAGTTTTCAACTCTATCATCAATCTCAATTTCTTCATCTTCATCCAAATCTGATGCACTCTCTTTCTGGATTCTCACCTAAAATGAAAATATAATGGTTGTGTGAGTTTAAATTAAATTCCTGTCATTGTTTTAAAGAATATTACTCAAAACATTTAGAGGCCAAACAAAATATATCCAAGAAAATTTGTATAAAATACATTTGAGAATTGGAAGCAAATAAATATTTATTTAGCACCGTGTCTTACTACACGTTCGGGTTATAGGCTTAAGTACTAATTACGCTAATGGATTAGGAATCGGGAAGGTTGAATTTAGAGGCAGTGAACCCACATTTTCATGGAGGGAGAGTGGAAAACCACCTCCAGTTCACCCGAACGCGATTTGAACCTCGATCTCCCCGTCCTCGGCAATCTGGTACAAGATGAAACTAGCATGTTAGCCAACTATGCCACCGAGGCAGTTAAGTAAATAAACAGACAATATGTGAAAATACTAGAGGTCTGTGAGTACTTTAATTATGAGTTTCTTCCTGACCTTTAAAAAAAAAAGCTTGGGTCTGAATTTGACATCCTTATATGTTCATAAAATTCAAGCTTGTTGTATTAGGCTGGTTCTAGATTTTGTTTGGTTATGAATTACTTATTGTCTACACTTCTCTCTAATAGTCTGCATATTGTTTATAAAATGTGCTGTGGTGGAATGTTATTCTGTAAGAATATTAATGCTATTTTTATTTAAAATTCATTTTTTATTTTATTTTAAAATATGTGATTGTGATTTTCATTTTAAAAATTGATTTTTTGCAATATTTATAATAATTATTAGCATTCTAAGATGAGCTCAACTTAGAATGAAAATATATGAGCTCAAAGGCCCCTAGAGAATGCATGTAATCAAAGGGTAAAATGTATTTAAAAACAGTTTGGTAAAGATGTAATGCCTAAATGGTTTTATGCATTGAAAGCACCGAACAAAATGTAATTGTTTAGATTTGCAAGTTAGACAAAGGCTACAAGCTGAGGAAATAATATTTAAAATAATAAATATTATTTTTAGCACCGCCTCTTACTTCCTGTCCAGGTTATATGTCTGTGTACTAATCAAGCTAATGTGTTCAGGGTTAGGAAGTGTACTTATATTTCCATGGAGGGAGGGTGTAAAACCATTTGGAAAAACCACCCTTAGTACACCTGAACAAGATTCGAACCTCGATTTCCCCATTATCAGCAGTCTAGTCTATTGCGAGAGCAACACCTTTGACTATGTGGCCACCGAAGTGGGTAAGACTAATTTAGCAACTAATAATGTTTGTCGTGTGTTTAAAATAGCATGAACAATGTATGAATAATAGAATTGAGTGTAAGATAGAAAATAAGATTAAGAGGCACACTTGATCCTGATTATAGATTTCAAAATGCATATAAGAAAATCATAATAGTTTAACTTGTAAAGAAAATTAAAAAAAACAATTAAGAGTTAGTTAGTTACCTATGAATATTTACAGGGGATAACTTTTGAAAATTACATAAAACCATATTTTGTCATCAAACACAGGGCTCAGCTGTTTAATAGTTTAAATTCATAACCAAACAACACATACTTTTAAAGCTATCTGAAATAAAATAAGAATTGTTGAAATTTGTGTGATTCAAAATAAGCAAAGGAAATAGATTGTTAGTGCTCATTCCTCGACTTGGTAAATATTAATTCTATCGGAAATCTTTAGTAGGGATGTGAAACACAAAAATAAACTTTTAATAGTGTGGTTTTTTTATGTTTGTTCCTATCCATTCCTGTATTCTCTTCCATATGTAAAGTGTATGTTATTTATAAAATATGTACATCCTTTTCATTCATTTCCTATGTTTGTCATTTATATCATTCATTTCCTATGTTTGTCTTTTATGTCATTCATTTCCTATATTTCATGTCATTCTTTACCAATTTCATTTTTCCACTGTATTTTTAATCTAGGAGGTTAAGTTGCATGTTTCCATGCCCTCATAAATAATTTAAATTATGATAAATAAAATTATTTAAAACTAACAATATTACAGAGCATGGTGAGCTAGATACTAGAATAGTGATAATGATAGAATTCAAACTTTGTTAGTTAAATATCTTACCACTTCTTCTCCCGTGGATAGCAAGACACCCTTTTTCAAGCCTGCCATTGTTAGAGATTCTTCCTCACTACTTTCAGCCATTTTATTGATATACCAACGAGCTGACGTTTTAGAGTGTCCACTGTTACTCTTACCACAGGGGCGTCCGCGTGGTCTCTTAGGCTTTGTTGCTAAAACTTTCTTCACCACCTCCCGGCGATGCAATCTTTTCTTCTTCATCCTAGAACTATAACAATCAAGCTTGGTTCCTATATATAAAAAAGTGCTCCATGGCATAAGCCCTCGATCCACTTACACTGACCGAGCAGATGCCGCTGTTAAGTTACGATAGTGCTAACATTTGTGGATAGAGGGTGTCATGTGATCATCACAACAAGCCCTCTGGCCATTAATCTTAGTTTTCTAGAATGGATCCGCTACTTATTTATTCAAGAAGCTCCTCATTTGTCTCCATGAGGTTGAGTTTGACCCTCTTACAGACCCACTGGTTCACAGAAAAATTTGAAAGTGTCGAGGATTGAGTCCATGACCTCTGGATGTATATGAACTGACCACCTTTGTGGTCTAGTGATATATGTGTATATATCTGACCACTAAACTCTAATCTTAGAAAACATGGTAAACAAAAGAGGTCTACTGTATCACATTAATTTGTTATAGAAAATAGAAAGCGATAACTTGTTCATATTTTTTATTATCACGTATTAATCACAGAAGGGGTGTGTCAAGTCCACTTTATCAATTCGAAACACACTCGAATCAAATATATGACATCTAATCGAAGCTAAATCGAAGTTTCAATATTTATTGTGAATTGTTTTATGCTTGAAAAAGTATTATTTTATGCTTAACTTCATTACTTTATGCATTAAAATGACTAAGGAAATGTTTAGTTTCACATATGTTTGTAATATTTAATTCTAATTTGATAAATCAAGTTATCACAACATGCAATTGAATTACTTCAGATATTTTCATTTTACTATCAATTTACAATCTAGCTCAGAATGGTAATAATTTAAAATAGCCTAAATAGAGTATTTTGGCTGTCAATATTTTGTTGGCGAAACTTCATAATAATTGTCAAAGCTAGAATTTTCTTCAAAGCAAAGTTTAAGCTGATATTTTTTTCGAAGCCAAGTGGAAGTTTTAAAGATTCGCACACCCCTAAATCATAGCAATCATATATTCAGTTAAATTGTATCCTAATGGACAGTGTGGGGTTTGGTTGTTAAGTTTGTCATATAAATAAGTTGAACTAAAACACCATTAGGCAGTATAAAAGCTCTAAAACAAATAATTACTCCAAATTTGAAAATAATAACCTTGGATTCAATATTTTATCTGATTTTCGACTCTTGAATGTCCTCAAGAAACCAAGTATTTTAAGGTCCCATCATTACTAAATAATTCAGAGGTAAAATTTTGAGTTGAGACTCAGACTTGACTCTGAAATTGAAATTGAAATTGAAATTACTGTAACATTGTTAGTATAATCAAGTCTCGTAGATTATGGTGGGCAGGACATGCAGCCCAAATGGGAGATTTTATAACCTTGTTCAGGGTATCGACTGGCAAACCTACTCGATGGGAATAGACCATTGGGAAGACCAAGACGCAGATGGGAGGATAACATTAGAATGGACCTGAAAGAAATAGGGTTTAATGAAGTGGACTAGGTCAAATTAGGGATAGGTGGCGTACTTTTTAAAGTGCGGTAATGAGCTTTAGAATTCTTAATGCTATAGAGTAAGTAAAATTAATTTAGTTTAAAAACAATATTTGGCAAAAATTAATTTTGGAGATTTTATTTATGATAAACAGTTTTTTCTAATAAATAAAATGTGGAACTCAACAAAATTCTACTAGGCTTGGACATGTGTTTATGTTCATCATAAAATTAAAGAAGTAAATTATTTTACCAAATTCATTCTGTTATATTTCCTCACCCCGGGAAGCCTCTTGGTCTAGTGGTCAGTGTTCCTGGCTTCTAGAGGTCCGAGGTTCTATTTCTGGTAGTACCATAAGTATTTTTTCTCAGTGGAGAGCCGTTTCTATGGTCGCCATAGTCTGGTTAATTAGGCTTAAGTTAGGTTTAAGACCTCTATTGGCACCATATCATCGGGGCAATGTGACCACACCTACATAGCTGCCCCAACCTCTGAAGTTGGTTACAAATCCGCCACCACCAGTAGAAGTTCAGGAATGTCTAGCCGACAATAGTCCTGGTTGCGGTGGGGTGGGAGGACACCTCACCCTAGCTCTTGCAACATCTCTGTAGGGATGTAAACACCTCCCCATCCTTCCCCAATTGAATTTTCCTATTTTTTAAAATTTATTTAGCTACCCGTTCAGGTTATACACTTAAGTACTAATTACACCAATGGGTTAGGAATTGGGAAGGTTGAATTTAGAGGAAGTGAACCTGCATTTTCATGTAAAGAGAGAGAGAGTGAAAAAGCATTTAGGAAAAACTAACCCCAGTTCACCCGACAGATTCGAACCTTGATCTCCCCGTCCTTTGCAGTCTAGCTTAACACAAAACTAGTGTGTTAGCTAACTATGCCACTGAGGCATACCTTCATACCTTATCTACTTTCCTTAGATCTCTCTAATACTCTCTTTCTCATTATACATTTAAGTCGATTTCCCCCTGATAAAAGTGAACATGTGTTTTCTATCTAATACCAGAATAATATTGTTTTTGAATATAACACCCAAATATTTTACTTCAATTACCTTTAATTTATTATCCAACAATTCACCAGCCTTTGTTTTTAAGAATATTTGACCCCACTGTTCTTGTTAACATTTAGAAATATCTTTAATCTTTTTCCATATAGTTTTTAAATTATACCATAGTTAGCCCTATCTATTTATCCTAGGTATTAAAGTCATCCACAGATAGTTTGATCTAAGATTGTTATTATATATTTAATTGCATAAGCCCCATCCTAAATAAATCAAATAATCACAAGACGATCTATTTCAATGTTTAGAATGTACTTGTGCTACTTGGCAAAATAAAGCCACAAATAACCGTTGCAGCTGTTGATGATAGCTCTAGGATCAGATAAAACTTTAAAACAATGCAACATAAGAAATGTGCCTTTAAATAAATAGCGAGGAATGATCTTGGGCAGAGGACGAACAAGAAAAGTCCGTGGTTAGTGTTTCAGTGTGTTAAAGTGTTAAACCAAAGGTCCTGTGTCAGCATTATGAATTGTTTCTACCTCCATTTCGTTTCGTATATCCACCATTCTTCCTCCCTTACTGTTGTCCATTCTTTTCCTCTCATTCACACACTTGACGTTATCTGCTCCTCCCATCTAATCCTTCGTCTTCCTTGTGGTCTTTTCCCTATGAACTTCCCCTCTGTCATTCTTCTTGGGATTCTTTCTTTTCCATCCTCATTAGGTCTCCATGTCATCTCACCCTGTATTTGATTCTCATATCTTAGTATCAATATAAACTGAATCAATAGGACCTATATATAATATTACCTTTCCTGTCCATAATCATCAGGTTCATAACTTCCATCTACACTTCTAAAGTCAGTGGTGTCAGCATTTACATTAGAAGTAGTGGTTTTCTTTGATGACATAACAGGAATTGTTGTTTGGGCTGTACTCACAACAGCTATCACCTGTAAGTCAGTTGAGATACAAAGAGATAAAAAAACTAATATGAGGCCCAGATATGATTAAATTCATAGTAAGTTTTGAATGAATGTTTTTGGAAACAAATTCTAATCAAAGAGTGAAAAGAGCTTTGAAAAAGTGAAATAATTAAAAACATAATTTGTTCAAAGAGTAAATTGTACTGTAAATTATTTGTTTTTTTAATGTCGTTCAATGTCATGTCACAGTGAACTTATTGAAGTCAACGGTTGGTTAATAATCAGCTTGTGGACTGTTAAAGACAAAATATAAACCGAACATAAATATCTTGGCTTTCAAAATACATGTTCCAAACTAATATTGTAAATATTATCTAAGTCTTTGATTTTAAAATTTATATCAATTTGTTTTTGTTTTTTTCTTCCCCTGAAGGTGTTACTTTCAATGTCTTTACTTTAACTTAATTAAATTAGAATTGTCCAAGACATTTACTTAACCAATTTAATTATTTTTTTTAATTTGGGCATTATTAAAATAGTTTCAATTTTATTTGAGTTATTCATTACATGTTATGATACAACAAGTTTTTATTTTTTAACGTTCAATAAAAATGTAAATAATAGGTGACACACTATACTAGATAAAAATTCAGCTAGTCCTTAAGTGGCACACTGGTCTGAAAAGTTTTGTCTTTCCTCGCCTAAAACCTAACTTATAGCGAACTCCCAAATCATTCCTACCCTCCCAAGTTTTGCACAAGTTAAAGACTTAATTTTAATCCAATCACATTCAAATTAGTCATTAAAATGTTGGTCGGTGTCCAAAGCTCAACAGCCTCAATCATGGTGGTGGTCAGTTAGGCTACCAAATAATGCTACAAGTGAATCAGTTGAACACAGAGCAGTGTGATCTGTTGACAGGAG
Source organism: Timema bartmani (assembly GCA_902151455.1). Classification (NCBI taxonomy): domain Eukaryota; kingdom Metazoa; phylum Arthropoda; class Insecta; order Phasmatodea; family Timematidae; genus Timema; species Timema bartmani. Next base: position 525,368 of record CABFWB010000098.1, read on the forward strand.
ATTTCTCTGCCAGGCATGGGCTGGGCTAGTCTGTGACTTTGGACAAAAAGTTTTATAGTCCCTGAAATAAAATACACACTCAAATGTTCAAACCAAGACCAGTTGATTAGAGTTCTAGAGTCGATCAACATTCTCGGTACAATGAAAGTTGTACAAATCTGCTAGTAAAATTCAATATTCAGATAATGATAGAACTAAACAGTGAGTATTTGATAAATTTGTTCATAATTTTTCTCCTGTTGTTAATGAGTTTGTTGCTGAAGAAAATTTTGAAAATAAGTACCTGGTAAAAAAAAGGCAGGGGAAGCCAAGAAAGAGATGGGAGGAGCAGATAACAGAATTTGTTCAAGAGACGAATGGAAGGAATTAAAGGAGAAAGATGGACGCATTTTACTAAACTGACCCGGCCACAGGCTGAAAACAGTTAATGATGATGATGATGATGATTATTATTGTGAGTTTGAATTAATTTTTTTTACACACAGAAAAAAAATTTATAGAGCCTACACCAATGTTAAGAAGTAAAGATTTTTAGGTAGGTGCCTACATGACATTTATTTAAGCAATTACTAATAAAATATTTTTAAGAGAGATTTGTTGGTACATTTTAAATTTCATATCTAAGCAGCATCTTAGAGTAAGCAGATTATGTGTGTATTTTTAAGATAAACTAATCAAATGAAAATTGAAGAAAGCCCTTCAATGGAAAAAGGAAAAACTGTGTAAATAAATATAAATAAACTCAGTTTTTGGTCATTTCACTGTAATTCAAACCAACCAATAAAATGAGATGTTCACAAAATTAACCCTAGGTATCTGTCAAATTTAATTGATCAGATGGTTACTAAGAACTAACACTAATAAGATAAAAAAGTGAGCCTGAGTTTAATTATGATGTCAATAAAACTATAAAATAAAATATGAATACACAAAGTTAATAATTATTTTAATTTTTGTAAATAAAGTACCAAGAAAATGTTAAGCTATTTGTTTCTCTATTCTTTTTTATTTTTTGCAATAATTCTTAAAATAACAATAAAATATCCAGGCCTACTAATTAAATTTATATAATTTATAATATACAGGTAATAATAATATTGAAGAAAACTCCAATACACCAGTTTGCTACTCAAAATTCTTATAGGAATGTTTAAAGATTTCTCTGAAAATTATATTTACTGTGCACACACTACATCGTAAAGGTTAACCAGCCCTTCCATAAAATTTGTCAGAAACAGACTGTCATGGGCAGTTACAAAGTTGAGGGGTTAATTTTGTTTTTGTTTCTCCTAGTCATTTAACACACCTTGTTTGTTTTGTGTCTGGTTAGCTACACAATACACCATGCCTGATAAATTTCCACTCAATTTGAAATTCAAACACCAACATGTGAAAACACTTCCTATTATAGGCACTTTGTCAGTGAACAAGACAGACACTCAAGTGTACTTGACAATTTACATAGATTACTTCACATTAACATTAATTTCAACTTTGGAATGTTGCTCAAAATAAATTAGTTGTATAAATTTAACTTTTACATCCATTACTGTTTCCAGCCTGTGGCTTGGATCAGTTTTTTATTAAAATCATATATTTTCTTTATTGGCATGCACAGTCTGTCATAGCTTCATATGCCTTAAAATCTAACTTAAGACTATGACAGGCACAACATCCAGTCCCCGACCGTTAATTCATCACTCTGAAAGGGTAAACCCACATTTCACCAATGATAAATTTTTCGGCCATGCTGGGAATCAAACCCGGGACCCTTAGCTTAGTCAACAGACACACTACCAACTGAGCTAAGGTGTCGGATTTGTAGGAATCAAGATAGGAGTCAATGAAATGTGTTTTTTCATTATTAAAATTGAAGGCAAATCTACAAACCTCTTCCATTGATGCAGGTATCTCCATGTCATTGATGAGCTCACTGAAGCTATAAGATTCTGACTCGCAATGTCCTGAGTCAATGGAGAAGGACAAGTTTGCCTTCTCTAACAAGCTGTTATGCCGAGTTCTCATATAGCTCTTCACTTGTTGGGACGTTTTACTGCCAATAAACTGAGCAAGCCTGACCCAGCTGCGACCAAATAACTCCTGGATCAAAACAAGATAACATCTTAAATAGCCTACAGTACATGATATTTTGACATGCTGTTTTTTTTTATCACATCTCACTACTCATTAATGTTATATGGACATATGATAGTTATGCCAATGGAATCGAATGAGGAAGGTAGAATTTAGAGGAAATGCACGGCCACACTTTTGTGGAGAGAAAGTGGGGAACCATTTAGGGGTAAAAACCACTCTCAGTACATCCCAACAGGATTCAAACCTCAATCTCCCTGTCATCGGTAGTCCAGTTTATTGCGAGAGTGATATTTTAGATCATTCAACCACCAAAGTGGGTAACCCAGTTCAAAAATATAATACCAGTATCCTATAACTAAAAGGTTGCTGACAAAGCTATAGTTTTATGGTTTAATATATGTGTATGTATACAAAAGCCACATAAGCTAAGAGAGTGCATATCTATTGCTAAACTATGTCTCATTCTCACTGCTTTCACACCCCATGAACACTGAACTAGTTTTAACTGTGATTCGTATAAGTTATTAAGAGATGTTTGACCAGAATTTGAAGAAAATCACACTTCAAAGTTCTAAACTAGAATTAAAGTCTAGTCAAATTAAAGTCAATCAACATTTTATCTACAGATGAAATAAATAAAAACCCTTCCTCTTACACTTGAAACTAAATGATAAAAAATATGATATTTTTAAATGCACCTGCAGGCCTATTAATTTGTAAAATAATTTAATTAAAACTGAATCTTACAAGCCCCTTTTGCAATAAATCCTTTTCTTTCTCATTCCAGTGATCATTTTCTTCAATACAGGATGATGTTGGCAATGGGTCAACACTTGACAAGGATGTGGAAAAATTATGTTGTTGTCGATCATCGGATTGAAGACTCTTGTTGTCCTCTGCCATAGAGTACCAGGGTTGAGTTGTGTCCAGTAACCAATTAGAGGACATATTGTAGTCGCAATGTAACAAATCTGATCCGTGAGATTCCAGCACTCCTCCATCATAGCATGAAGATCTAGATAGTGTAATAAACTTCATTAATTCACTATATTTTGTTGGGAAAGATGTAATAGGAAAATAAAACATTAGTTTTAAATTCGACTGAGCACCTTCTCATCGCCAACACATTTGGGATATTGACTGTAAAACTTTAGTTCAATTCCTGTGTCAGGGGCTTTAAAAAAATTAGTGGCTCCTATTTATGCCCTATATAAAGTAGGTGAGGTGGTGACAGCTATCAGAAGGTACTTTATATCAAACATCAATTGGCTAAAAGTGACTAATGTCAACTTGTTCAAAAATTATTATGATCAAAAATAATAATTATTTCTTAGTATTACTATATTATCAACAAAAAGTGTTATCGAACGATCCTAATAATACTTCCCCAAGGATTGTTGCATAGTTGGCTTTTCGAAACTTGTTGAAATAACAAAATATTTTTATTATTATGTTTTTTGTTTTTCAGTTGTGGCAACAAGAGATATTATAATACATGAAATAATTATCAAATTAAATTATTAAATTCACAATTGTATCTTGTTTTAACTAGCTTACAAAACATAAAAAATGTTTTTATAGCTTAAAAAAAAATATTATCATTATCATTATTATTATTATTAGCACCGTGGCTTACTACCCGTTTGGGTTGTACACACTTACGCTAATTTGTAATGGTAGGGTGATGATTGTGAGATGAAATGGAGGACCTACAGTTTAACGTGGGATCTGAGCCACGGTGGAGGCCTGGCAGTCCTCACAGTCACAAGTTGTGGTCAATACACGTCTTGTCAGAGGTGAAGGAAGGGTTTAGCAGTCAGATAAATCTGTGCTGGGACCGAGGTTAAAAAAATAGCCATAGTTAATATTAGTTTCAAAAAA
>CABFWB010000099.1:6724-17363 GCA_902151455.1 Timema bartmani
AAAAGATTCGCCAACGACTTTTCAAAGTAGTTAAAAAGACTAGTTTGGGAGGCACCTTCCCTCCCTATTTTATTTCAGCCAGAAAAAAAAAGAAAGGAAGAAAATAAGAAGAATCATCTCATGCCTGTAGAGTGTTGTAAAAACTTCAACTTCGTACATTATTTCTCTTGAATGATGGACTATAAACTTGCTAAAGGAAAGAATAGTTGTAAATCATATATGGCAAGAGTTAGTATGAAACTTTCATTACCAGCTGTCTACCATCCTTCCCCTTTCCATACTCCGACAGATAGTTTTTATTATCACGTTTAGTTATTATATATTTTTATTCTTCTTCAACATTATTTTTGTTGCTATTACATNTGGTGCATGGCGTCTTACCACCCAAATGGGCTATCCATGTATTCCACTAATAGAGCCAGGAGGAGGAAGTTAGAATTTTAGAATGCTATCTTCATTTGCGTGGAGGGAGAAACTATTTAGTGGAGGGGGGAGGGATTATCTGCACATACAGTGGTAGGAAACAGGAATAGATATCATCGTTTCTGGTTTGCCGGAAAACAAGCCAGGTTTTCTAATCCTGGTCCGGTTCACTGAGGTGTTTATCTCTCCTAATTGGTTCCCACGCTCACTTCATGCAAATACTGGGTACATTTCCTATAAAATTATATATTCCTCATCCCTACTATATTAGTGTAAGCATGCTGGTTACTTGGACGGATGGTAAGATGTGTAGCAATTACTTTATTCAAGGAACTAAAATGTCATCTTCTTTTTCGGAAAAAAAAAGAGTAAATTAACGATTAACAGGTATGTAATTTTTTTTTCAGACTATTTTTATATAAGCTTTTATACATATATCCCTTGCCATATAATGTATGATAATTGTTTTTCAAAGTTTTACAACAAAACGTATTTCACATTCCAAAAGGTTTTTTTATTGCTGTTGCGAATGTTGTTGCGAAACAAACACAAGATTGCATGTCGTTGTAACGGCGTAGTTAGACATCTAACAGTGGAGGGGCTGTATATCTTTTGGTTTAATTGTTACTATTAAAACTCAGAAGACTAGGATAACCTACTCTCTCTCTCTCTTTAAGAACCTGGAAAGACGTTTATGTTGTCCGGAGCGTTATATTGTGCATTAACGTGTATGCGAGCTTGTGTGAGCGTGGGCAGATCCGACCTTAGCAATGGCAAAATAAAGTAATAAAAAATACCTAGCACATAAAACACGTGTTAATGTAATATTTTTCAAGCTCTTTTTTGTGGATATAGGGGACGCGAGAAAATTAGCAACACTTTTTTTGGCTAAAATAAATCATATATTTCCCTAGTAGAAATATAACATTTGAATTTTGTTCATATAGTGACATCAACAGTTGTTGAATATCTCGTGAATGATGACAAACTTTTTAAATGAAGAGAAAATGTTGTCACTAAATTCCATGACATCTTTGAAAGATATTCAAGAACAGCTCTTAAGGTCACCATGTGAAGAAAATTAAATTATATGTTTCTACTGGAGCAATATTTGATTTAGTTTGACCAAAAAATGTTTACTATAAAAACTGCAAAAATACTTCCCTTACCCCCATCTTATTATATTAATTTTTTACTATGAATGGGACCTTAGAATACTTAACGAACTCCGAGATTAGAGAAGTTGAGAAAATATAGTCCCAGATATATATTTTTTACTAACTTTTTCATTTGAAAATATTTTAAAGCTCTTATTCTACTTATGGGTAGCTTAAACCAACATAGTTATATGATAAACTTATTGAGAAGACCCCAAGACCATTAATTTATCAATAACCTGAATATTATATATGTTATAATGAATGGAATATAGCAAAATTTGTTAGCATGCAGTTGAAATTTATATTTTCTAAAGCATCTTAAGAACTAATGAAGTAAAAGTAAACCTCTTGTGTTCATCAAGTTTTCTAGGATTCGGATTTGAGATTTGTGATTCACAAGTTAAATGAAAAATCGGATTTGTAGAGAAGGGAATTCAACACATTTATATAAACCAAATTGATTACTACTAGAAGATTAGAGTAGATCTATTAAAGTTTGGAAACTTAAGGATAAGTGTCGATAATTTGATGCACTGCCTGTGGTAGGGCTGGCAAACTCAAAAGGGTAAGTAAGAAGACTTTCTTTACAAGCAGTATTCACTGCAGTCAAAACTTATTTTTGTCCAACAAAGAAAAGTAAAAACATTTTTTATTTATCCTATATAATTAATAACTAATTACTCATTTATTACTGTCACAAAGTAAATAACTTGCTCATATTTGAAGTACGTGCTATAAAATTAGTATGCTATTTCCAAAACTATCTTATTTATCACAATTCAGAATCATCGTATGAATAAAGTTTGTAAAAAAATCTTTCAGCTATTTTGTAATCTATAAATTTGTTACAATAACTACATTTAATTATTGTCGCTATCCACTCTCCCGTGAGCCTAACGTGCTAGGACGGGATTGGTGGGATGGATAGGTAGTGGAAAATAAATGTGGGATTTGTTTTGAGCTTGTTTATTGAAATAGATAAATTACTATACTAGTGTATAATGCGATGTAGGATTTAGAACTAATAGAAAGTGTGTATAAGAAGGTCCTCGTTCTATCAATGTCTCTATTCAGCAGTCCATGCCCTGACCTATCTTCAGTGTTATAATTCTAGCTGGTGTCGAACACCCAACCGTCCATCGCTGGACTGTCGGCTACTTAGTCAGGATAGTTGAAGTCCACTTAGCTACTCAAAATTCCACTGGGCACACTCTCAAAATGGTTCACCAGCCCTGAACTATAGCATCAGAAACAGTATTTTCTGGGTTAGAGAGCAGATTCAATTTTGTCTCGTCACTGTGCCTGGGATTGAACCTGGATCCTGTTAATGGTTCTATCAGCCTAAGATAAGCTATGGGAGAGCTAAATATTAAATTAATTATTAGCTTAATTTTTCTTACGTCACTCTCACTGTGTGTTATTTTTCAAGAAGATTTGAACAGAATTCAATGAGCATTTTATAATAAATGCAAAGAGTTCAATAGTCGCTTCATTACAAGGAACATACATTATATGAAAGTGCGTACGCGTGTCGAATCATAACAAGGCGTATGCAATATCTGGAGGGAATGCAAAAGTCGAATTATTCCAAGGAGCATATAATGTATGGAGGGAGTACAAAATTCGAATCATCCCATGTAACACACACTATTTAAAACACAATTATTTGGAGAATTTACTGCGTCACTGCCTGCTACACCCTTCATGTTTATTATAAGTTACAGGGGACCCATAAGACAAGATACGTCACTATAAACGTTACACAAACAAAGTTTGTGATTAGAAATAAGATGGGGTGATTTTTCCATCTTACATATCGACTGCGGGGCTTGGTGGTTGAACATGTCACTAACGTAGATTATATTTACTATAGAGTATAGACCATATATGTTAACACTTTAATATTATAATCAAAGCATTTACGAGTACACCCCTTTTACATGGGATTTAATAATCTGAAACTTTCTTTTAGTAAATTTACTGGAAAAAGTTCACCTCTATCTATGATCACACCTTTCCGCCATGGCTCAGACCAGTGGTTTCCGAAATATAGGGCACAGGCCCCCGGAGGGGGGTAGAGGTAATGTGTCATAAAGGGAGTAGCAATAAGTTTATTTAGTGTACGATCACTGATTCTTGAACGATGAGTTCATAACAAACCAATAAGGAAATAATGTGAACTGAATTCGCAGTTTTCTAATCACCATTTTTGTGCCCCACGTGACTATTGTTCCTACTGATTCATTTGTATTTAATGGACGTATTTCAACCAAACTTTGGCAAACACAAGAGTAAATCCCAAACACTCCTGGTTTTTATTACTGGCCTAGTCGTGTCAGAAGCTACACAGTGATTAATTTTCCCCAACAAGTAGGAATCAACTATTTTGACATTGTAATAATAAATATGATTTATTAAACTGCTTTGTGTAAACCAAATTATTGGATTTCATTTAAAAAAAATAGGTGTATTTTGATATATATCTAGCAGATTTTTTTTTCCGTTAAAAATTGGAATAAATTAACACTAATTTATATTGTAAATATGTTTAACTCTCTCTTTAGGATTACTAGACATACTACTCTTTGAAGAACACAATTATATAAAAGAGTGCCTTGTATAATATTTTATAAATATTCAATAATTTATTTTTTACTTAACGAAGACCTACCTATATAATGCCAAACATTGTTTATATATCTTCTTTTACTAATGGTCTTTAGATGAGGAAAATACACTTTATGAACTGAGTAAATTTCTATTGGTTGATGTAATGAAAGGAAGATAGTTTGAACAGTGCATTTGTTTCTGGATACCTCAGTCAACAAAGGCAAAGAACAATTATGTCTGCTACGTAGAAAAAAATGCATAATTTGGATATCATTAATTTATATTAAGTCGGCAAAATTGAGCATAACTCGCATTTTAAGGGCGGATAAGTCAATTTCAAACGAATACTTAGTTTGTTTTCATTTCACGTGTGTCTTTTCAATTATTTTTTATATGCATGCTAATATGTGCAAAATCTCGGCGTCAATCTATTAAAAAAAAAGAATAGGTTCATTCCAAATGAGACGTATAGGACTATTAGCGTAGTTTTTTTCCGCTGCATCTTAGCATACGCATACATTTTATTACGTTACTCGAATCGAGAAAAGTAAAGTATTGTTTTGAAGAAAATGCTCCAGAATTTTCATGGAGAGAGTGCGGGAAACCATTTATGAAGAAACACTCTTTTAAACTGTCCCGTTATACCATGTGACCACTGAAGCGGGTACCACTAAAATATTTGAGAGATTAAATGCAAAGGATAAGTGTCGCAACTGTTTCACAATCCAGAAAATGGTTGTTATGGCACTGACAAAGTGATATTCCATGTGTAAACTTGGCTAACGGGTGCCCGTGATTCTGCAAGAGAAGACGATGGGCCACATAAACTTAAGTGCACTTTCTGATGACAGTAAGAAAAACCTTAGATTAACTTCCAGAGTTGGGTGTTTAATTTTAATAACAGGCTTGCAAATGGATAAGTGTCTATACGGTTAATTGAAATAAGAAACTAACTTCATATCTGAATCCTAGAAAGCACTAGTACTATAATGGAGCTGAGGAAGAGAAGGTCACAATATAATATAATCATGCTTTCCTTCCAGGTCACCTTTTTTTTTTAGCACTGCGCCTTACTACCCGTTCAGTTTATACGCCCATGCAGTAATTACTTTAATGTGTTAGGAATGAGGAAGTTTGAATTTAAAGAAAGTGCACCCACATTTGCGTAAGGGTAGAAGAAACATTTAGGAAAAATCACCCTCAGTGTATCTGACCAAATCGAACCCCGAACTCCCTGTCATCGGCCACCAGTCTAATACGAGAATAACGCTTTTGAGCATGCGGACACCTAAGCGGGTAGTTCGCCAATTATTTGGGTGGGAAGAGAAAGAGAAAATAAGTTTATCAACCTTCACATAAATATTTAATAGGACTGTAGAAAACACTAACATTCCTGGAGAAAAGATCACACCTCATTAATTGCGAACCATCAGTTTTATAAGTTAAACTGGTAACTTCTAAGGGAATATAGACGAAAAACGCCCTTTCTTCTGACAAAATCCCCCTAAAATACATATACCTTTTTTAATATGTGTGTCTTTTATCTATTCTTCCTTTATATTTTATGTGCACGTTTCTGTCTCTTTGGCTGCTGGTCTCACATCTGACAACTTTCACCATTGGTTTTATTAACTACAGGCCTACATTTCTTTTCTGAAGATGCTTAAAAGACGAAGTTTTGCTCAATAAAACCATTTCTCGCCAACGACAGAGTCGGTTCTAAAGTGTGTTGAAATACTGCTACCACATGTCGGACCACTGCCGTCCTTCCTGGTAACACTCCTCTATAGAAGTCCCCAGTAAGTCAGTATTCCATAAGTAGTCTCCTGGGGGTCATCTGTGTTCCAGACATACACATAGGACACCATACTCTAGGGTAATGTGAGCCACTGGTATCATTCTTAGTAACACTCCGATTGTAATCCCTAGTAAACTGATATCCCAACAATAATCCCCAGGAAGCCCTCAATAATTCAGTATCCCAACAGCAATCCTCAGGAGAGTCAGCCGGTATTCCAACAGTAATCCCCAGGAGACACAAAGTCCGCCGGTATTCCAGCATTGGTTCTAAGGAGACCCTCAGTAATCCGATTTTCCAACAGCAATCCTCAGGAGAGTCGGCCGGTATTCCAACAGTAATCCCCAGGAGACATAAAGTCCGCCGGTATTCCTGCATTGGTTTTAAGGAGACCCTCAGTAATCCGATTTTCCAACAGCAATCCTCAGGAGAGTAGGCCGGTATTCCAACAGTAATCCCCAGGAGAAACAAAGTCCGCCAGTATTCCAGCATTGGTTCTAAGGAGACGCTCAGTAATCCGATTTTCCAACAGCAATCCTCAGAAGAGTCGGCCGGTATTCCAACAGTAATCCTCAGGAGAAACAAAGTCCGCCAGTATTCCAGCATTGGTTCTAAGGAGACCCTCAGTAATCCGATTTTCCAACAGCAATCCTACAGGAGAGTCAGCCGGTATTCCAACAGTAATCCCCAGGAGACATAAAGTTCGCCGGTATTCCAGCATTGGTTCTAAGGAGACCCTCAGTAATCCGATTTTCCAACAGCAATCCTCAGAATAGTCGGCCGGTATTCCAACAGTATCCCCCAGGAGAACTTCAGTCAGCTGGTAATTCCAACCGTAATATTCAGGAAACCTTCGGTGTTCCAGACTAACGCCTTAGCCAAAATAGTTTTTTTTTGTTAATCTTTTTGAGATGAAGATTTGCCTATACCAAAATACAGAGTGCTAAGAGTTTATTCTTGTAGCAAATATATAATTTAAATATGAAAATAAATACAGTGAAATCTCTTAGTAGCGGACACTTTCCAGGACAAAAATGGCCTTTAGTAAGAAGTGTCTGTTATTTGGATAAAATAAATAAATAGTGATTGAACCAATACACGATATTAAGTCTTATTTTTTCCCTATATAGTAATGTATGCGGGATAATTATGACATATGAATAAATATTGTAAGTATCTGACTGTACAGATTGCATTATACACAGAACATGAATAAAATGAAATGTGAACAGTAGGCCTTCTATACTGTAGGCATTTATGTGTGCAAGAGCCCAGATGAAACAACCCCTACTGATTGCTCGGTAAAATACTAAATATGGATTGGTGATTTCAATTTTTTGTCTGCTGTTTAGACATTTTTATGCATAAATATACGTTGCTAGCAGTGTTCGCATCAGTTTTTGATAAAGTCCGTTATTGGGAAGTTGTTTCATAATAAGAGACAATTTTATTTTGCCAGAAGCTTTGAAATAGTTTAAACCAGATATAATCTAAGCTTTCTATTATAAAAATAGTTAATATCAAAGATAGTACTTAAACTTTGCCAATGGTAAAATCTTAGGATTGAGAGCTAGGACATACACAAGGAGAGTGGAATTAAGAAATAGATAAAGCTCTGAGGGATAAGCACGATTTTATTCTAAATAAAATTATTTTTATGCGAATACACTTTCTGTACCGTCTAAATAACTTTTATGATTAAAAAAAACTTTAGTTTCAAATCGTGGATCTTCTATGTTGTTTTTTGTGTTGTTGTCGGAAGAAATATATAAGTTCAACACTTTTTACGATATAGGACCAAAAGTGAATAAAGCGAAATAATAAATATATATATAACCGCTTTTATTGCATTCCCCATTATTTTATTATTTTAAAAACGACAAATAACATATTGCTGTTTTTTTCAAAAGCAAAAATGTCTTGTTTTGAACTTAAAACTCTTAAAAGCCAAGTTAACTTGCTATCTATCACATGAGTCATATTACGACTCTCATATAAGTTTTTTTTAACTTTTATTAAGGAAATAAAAAACTCACAAGACAAATGAAAATGTATATAAGACAAAAAAAAAGTTATATACTAAATGGAGATGGCCGATGAGTCAAATCTGCTACATTTTTTTTCAAATTAAGATCTTAATTTTGCTTACGAATCACGCATCTGACATTTTGTCCTCCCAACTCTCACAACAAGTTTAGAACATGCGAATGTATATAATCACTATGATTGTGTTTACACAGATGTGGAATATAGAATTTATTTAAAATTTACTCGCATTTACGAACGGTTAAGAGGAAAAACATTTTAAGGAAAAAAAACCTCACTACACAAAGCTGGGACTCAAATTCCTATCTCTCCATCCCTGGAAAATCCGATAAATAAGATTTTGCATTTAGATCGCATGATCACCAACGCCGGTATTCTGAATCTTCATTTCGCTTTCAAATCTCGAATTGAATCTTATGAGTCATGGTAAGCGCAGGAATGTTTCTTCTAAAATTATTACTATTTCAACCTCTTAGGGTACGGCCAGACTGGGCGAACAAGCGCGCGAGTGACTAAAAAATAAAATAGAACACATTGGTTGTAATGAGAGGTGGCCAGACTGGAGCCAGCGAGCGACAGAGCGCGCGCGCTTGAAAGATAGAACTGGTTTTAATTTTCAAGCGCACGTGCTTGAGCTGGAAAAATCTAGTTTACAGGTGCTAGGCAATATTATTGTATGTTGGTTCATTGATTGCAAGGAAAAATTCTCAATCTGACATGATATTTGAATTTTGTTTTTATAATTATCGATAAGTTTAACACACTTGCTACCAACGGCCTAATTTAATTGGTGAGATCATAAACCATACCTATATACTATGTAAAACTGATACGTTAAAATATTTCAATAATATGATCAAAGTAGGCCTTTACAAATAAGAACTACCATCAGCGCGGATAGAGGATGGGAAAACCACAATAATAAATCACTTGTCAAAAACCAACCTCAGTTCACTAAGCCAAGATTAGAACTTTTGCCTCTTCGTCAACAACTATAGAGAGCTATCTGCTAATCATGCACACACTCGCTCGCTCGTCAGTTTGGCCACTCAATCGCTCGCTAACACGCTTGTCAGTCTGGCCGAACCCTTACACATTAGATCTTTTTTTTTGGGATGCCATTTAAGTAAAATAGTTTTTTTAGCACCACGTCTTACTAACCGTTCGGATTATACGCTTATGTACTAATTAAATTAATTGTTTTAGGAACTAGGAATGTTATATTAATAGGAAGTGTACCCATATTTGCGTAAAGGGAGGGTGGGGAATCGGTTGGGAAAAACCAACCTCAGTACACCCAACCGAGATTCGAACCTCAATCTCCCCATCAATGGCAGTCTCATCTACTGTGAGAATAGCGCTTTAGACCATGCGGCCACCGAAGCGGGTAAGTGATAAATTAAAGGTCTAAAATCTGGGTGCTAGTTTTGTTCGAGAGCTATATTGTAATAAAACACTCTAATAAAAAGCACCACATCTAAAAATAATCTCAGATTAAAAATGCGATAACTTTATTTCAATTCTGAAATTTTTTCGGTTCATAAAATCTCGAATATCCTCCAGGATTAAAGGAGTCTAAAGCGCCGCTCTTTCCCTACAAATAACCTCTATATTTTTAATATAAATTTTAAGTTAAATTGTACCTTACTTAATAAGTTAGATAAATCTTTCATAAATATTTTCCAGAAAATTTTTCTACCTACCGATATTTAAACGAAACGAAAGCACTTGAGCTTGTAGTCAGGTACACGGGGCGGGAGGCAAGTCACCATGATCCCCCCTCCCCTTCCCCTCTAATGTTGCTTTACATGCTATTTTAATGATTGTAGTGAGTGATAACTTTGAACTAGTATAGTAACAGTGTTAAATGAAAATAAAAATACACTGTTAGAACTTATATATTCATCATTTGTAGTTGATCTATATCTCAAAAGCTGTAGTTGATTATAATTATATTTCAAACAAAAATTGTAGTTGATTATAATTAGATATCAAACTAGTTCTCCTTGTGGAGAGTTTATTACTCAGTGCAAAAATGTATTGTTAAAAAAAAATCCCTTATTTTTCCAGTATGCAAGTAAAACAGTTTTTAATAGAGTGGAATTGTGTGGATTCACCACCTATTTATATCAATTAAATACAACTTCTAATAAAGATACATTTTAAATGTAAGCTTTGAAATATATATTTAAGTTTAAAAGTTTATGGATAGCTAAAATAATGACACTTTAAATTTATAGGAACTTTTTTTTAACATTGCATTCATTCTACTACCCATTCAGATTATACGCCTATATACTAAGTTACGATGATAGTTTTAAGAATAATGATATATATATATATATATATTATATTTAGACTAAGTGTACCCACATTTGTGTGGAAGAAAAGTGGAAAGCCATTTGGAAAAAAAAACTCCTCAATACAACCGACCGAGATTCAAACCTTGATCTCACCGTCATCTGCAGTCGTCTACTGCAAGAGTAACACCTTAGACTATTTGGCCACCCGAGTGGGTGTACAGAAATGTTGAACCGAAGTATCCAAATGTTATTCATTTCGCAGTGAAATAAGGCTGTCTGGTAGATTAAAAAAAAAAAAA
>CABFWB010000099.1:17374-42686 GCA_902151455.1 Timema bartmani
AAAAAAAGGAAATTTTCCGCAGTGGCGGCTTTCGGCCTACTAGGTAGGTGAAGGGGTTGGGTCAGGGGAGGCGTCACCTAAAGCCTATTACATAAATGCAGAACTATCTAAAATGGTGGGCTGAAGGACGAAATTAAGGAGGATGGGAAGTGACAAGATTTTCTTTCGAATACTATCTCCAAAGATAATAACTTTTCAGTAATTTTTTCATATCATTGAATTCCAGGGTAATGGGAGGTTGATTATCCTTATGGTATTAACATCGTTAAAATAAATAATTAAACTTATACTATCTTGATTTCATTTATTTAATTTAAATATCCAGAGGTTTTTTTAGAAAAGAGTAGCTGATAGTTTTCCAAATAGGAAAATTTCCCAAATCACATTTCTACCCCTTCCTTTTCCACCCTGAAACAAAAATATTCCATTTATATTTATTTAGCTTCCTATAATATTCTAGAATATGAAGCAAAAAGGTGGCCTCGTATGAAGAAAAACTAACACAAAAACCACACACATATACAAGGCTAGGTTAAAATGTATACACATTTTTTCAAAGCTACATAGGCAGGGTTGGGGAGGAGGTGAGACAGAATATGATATTACCTTTCCTTAAGTTCATTATTTTTACTAACAACCAACAATCAGCTGTCGACTGACTCAGGATAAAACTAATAATGTGCTAAGAGATCTTGGCAGGTGTTCTTATGCGACACAGAAATGTTTCTTTAAACCACCAATTTCCCAGAGTAGTTTGGTTTTTTTTATTAGTTAACGTACCGGTATTATATATAATATAACTGTTGACCTCGGTGTTTTTAGTGTAAAATGATCGTCTCAGGACCCAATATTCGTGGGTTCAAACCCAGCCGAGGTCGATGGAATTTTTCTTTTAGCGATAGAAATCGTTAGGACAATTTCCTTAGGAGGGAAAGTAAATACGTTGGTCCCATGTCGATTGTGGCATGTAAAATAACCCTGAAATGTATGTGACAATACCTTTCCCAACATAATTGGCAGGCCCTTTCGCTCTCGCTCATAGAAATTCAGTGTGTAAGGCAACGGGGAATCACTGCACTTCATGAACTCCTCTAGTACATGGGAGTTATAGATCGAGATTATAGTGAGACTAGTGGCGCCCACAAAATAAACAACGTGTAATTGTTTATTTATAAAGTAACCTATTATAAAAAAAAACACACTATATTACGTTAAATGCAAGGATTATCAACGGCTTATTTCAAAATAATAGGACCTGCATCTGTGGTTACTTAGTTTTAATTGTTAGTCTTCCAATAAACTGGATTGTTGGTGAGGGGGAAGAAAGGTTTCAATTACCGACTGGGTGTACCTAGCGACTTTACTCATACATACCTCATCAGTGTAGATATGTAGATGCCCGGACGGGGAGAAAGACGTGGAACACGGGAGAAAAAAGGGACCAAGAAGCTTGTTTTCAAGGAAATACACCCATATTAACTTGGAGAGAGGGTGGGAATCCACATTCTGTTAAATAACATCGGGGAAAGCCTCACACCAAATCTACCGGCCTAGATTTGAGCCTTGAACTCCCTCGTAACGAGCAATCCTATTATGAAGCGGATACTTTGACCCATTAGGGTATTAAGCATCATCATCCACTATAGATGAATCACCACCCTTAACTATTATCACCACATGTAGTCATATTACTGCCATTAAACATTACCACCACCAGGTTAATGGCTTTCATTAATTATTAATACACATATATATTTATTACTGAGATCGGAAGACTATAAAGTACCCCAAACCACTTATCCCTTCCTCCAAATCATCTGAGCCAGATGTATTCCGAAGAGACTCTGACCAAAGACCCTCCGAGCGGTGGGAATTAACTCTTTCAGACAAGTCAAACCTCATTAAAATAAAATAAGTGGGAGCAGATACCAGCTCTTTGGGTAATTAATTCCTTCAGAGAGGAACAAAGACGCATCGGAGAACTTCGACAGAGGGACATAGACGCACACACGGTCTGTCTCACACCAAGCGTCAATCAGAAAACAAGCTTCGTACTAATAGGGCTATTTGACGGCAACTATTTTACAAATTAGAACAAATTAGGCGTAACCTATAGTTGTACAATGTGTACTAAGGACATGCTCTAGAATCGGTCACGCAGCCAAGTGAGGATGGGTGTGGCAAGGGGAAGAGGAGATACTTCCCTATCTCCCCAGAAATGCCAACGTACCGCACTGACGGCACATTTTAGAGGGGGTTGCACCATTATCCGCACTGACGGCACGGACGGAGACTCGGTTTAGCTGCTCTCGAGTCAGAAGGTGAGCTTCTCGTTTCCGTGCTCAAGGAAGTAATGTTTGCATTTCTGTTGTTGTTAGATTTGTTTCATATTTATAATTGTGCTTTTGTGAGTGATATTTCACCGTATTATTTAAATATGGAAAGTGATGAAGAATTTGTAGCTATTTGATGACTTTTAATTGAAGAGGAGAGAAGAAAATGTAGGAAACAATGATTCTGGGTTCACAACATCAACAGGAAAGTACTTAGGTCTGGCGAATACCACACATTATTTCCTGATCTGGTTGAAGATGACACCAAAAATTCCGGACCGCACTTAATTTTAATTCCCTCGCCCGGACTTTCTGTCGAATGTTGGAACGGCGGAGAGTACGTTGCCGGTGGTACCGACGTAGTGGGTGCATCTTGGTAACAAATGCTGCTACGAATTAGTTGTACTTTCCGTTCCGTCCATTGCAGTTCGTGCGGTACCGACCCAGTGGGCGCTTACCTTAAGTCCCAGTTGTCCAAGGTACTGTGTGATCAGCTGCAACCAGCTATTCTCGTAGCTTGTGGCGTCCAAGGTAATCTCGTGTGTGGTTGGCTGGAGCCACCGATTTTCGTAGCAAATAGGTCGTAGAATCGTTTAAAGTATTGAGTGAGTGGTTACGACCAGCTATCTTCGTTGGCTGTGCCGAAACGAAGCATATGACTTGTTTTTAAGAACCGCTTACCAAAGTTTATACCCCTTTGTTAACGGCATGAGGAAGCACCCTACCCCTCCTGATTAAAGTTACACTACTTACGTCTTAGGTTAAGTCAGTGTAAACTGCCTGCTAACGACTTAGAGAGTGATAAACGTAAGTAGAGACGAAATTACATCTGTCAGAGTCAGAGGAAAAAAAAATAGCGTGTGATATAGACATGGACATGGGTAGCATGGGTTTAGACCCAGCCCCGGAACTAGGGATCGGTGAAATAAAGGTGGGNGGGGGGGGGTGATCTGATTACTTGGGTAGTTAAAGTCCAGAACGCGACAGCGATTTACGACATGCACAGTTCTCATTGATAATAGCCCCCTTAAGTCTCCTTCCTCCACCCTTCTCCAACAGACAGACACACACACACACATACACACACACACACACAAACATGAGATAACAAGAGGTTTACTCAAGAAGGAGGGGATGGTTGGGATGAGATTTAAAACTTGGAAACTTTTAAAGATCGTAAAAGTCAAACGTTGACTCTATGCACTTCAAAGAGATATAAGAACAGTTCTGATCATAGCTGCTAGAGGTTTATTTATCGTGCACGTTTGTTACTTCAGTTAGGTGGGAATAGTTGTGTGTATGTGGTTATTCATTATGCACCTAAAGTGTTTTGTTATTAACCGCAAAGTTAGCTTTAGGAGCAGGGGTTTACAGATATCTTAAGGGGGAGGGTGTTCACAAAAAGAGTAGCTATTCCTTCCCTTTGGAGGAAGTACTAGAATAAAATTAAATATGGTCAAACTACTGTTGATTGAATAGGATTTGAAGTAAATGAGTTATCATTATGAACTAAATTATTTTGTCGACATCTGTGAGGATGAACTGTGGTGGGGATAGGGGGGTGGGGTGGGGGGTGAAGTGTGGAGAAGATTAGGGGGAATAATTTGTATTTGTATTTCATCGGCTAGCTCAATAAATAACTTGATACATTGAGCGTTTATTTGAGGTTTGCTATTTTGTAGCTATTATTATTATTATTATTATTATTATTATTATTATTATTATTATTATTATTATTATTATTATTATTATTATTATTTTGATAATACAAACCAAGTTATGGATAGAGTAATATTTACAAAATATTAGAATTTTTTTTTTCAAATTATAAAATATTTGTATCTAATAAAATTATATTTATGATCAAAAGATAATTTACAGTTGTACCCGTCATTAATTGTGTGGTAGGAAAGAGTGTGAAACGAGTGAGAAAGCACCTAATTAAAGTACGTCCGGTCGGGATTCAAACCCAAACATCTACCATGCGGTTCTTAAATAAACATGTGCAAGATTTAGGATTCGTTACGTCTTCAGCCAAAAAAATAGCCAGCTTCAGTCAACCACGTAATACCGTTGAACAATTGTGTCACTCGGAGACGGTACGTTTAGCAGCGATTACAATGATTCATTGATAATTCTCTAGTAATTTAATACTTTTGACAAAGTTGCATTTTAATTTTAGTTAGATTGAAAATTGGTTGAAATTTTGAGAGGAAAGGGTTTCGAAATCATGCAACGATCCCTTCCTCGGCTACATGTCTATTAGTCAGTCATTATTGCCGCCCTGACGTTTCACACACACGTATACAAGTTTCTAAAAATCGATTCAACAATCAATTAAATAAATTGTCATAGAATCAATTTAAAAGGTCCTAAACCAAATGTCTACGACAGAATTTGACTAAAGCTAATGGCATTTATTTAGAACCATTTTATGACTAGTTTTAATCAAGATTTTATATTTTACTTTGTGTATTTTTTCTTCTAGTTCACCTTTTCAGTATGATGTTTTATTATTTTTTTATCTGCCACATTGAAACTTTTTTAACGGACAACATTCATAAATTTTGCGAAACCCCCCCTTACCCCGTCACCACAGAAAATGTTGTAGGACTGTAAAGAAAAAACTAGTTAGTGGTATAGCATTGATTTTTTTTTTCTTCCTTTAGAAAACAATCTTTTACGACGTCGGGCCTAGACAACGCTCGTTTATTTAGGAACTTTATTGGTCCAGACGAAATAACAGACATCTTTTTAAAATATCGTAACGGACATTTTGTAAAATGCAAATAGTAACATTTAGATTCAATTTGAACAGTTTAAAAAAAAACAACATATTTCTATGCGAGTTGATTTGACGAATTAAGAAGGTTTCAACAAAAAATCTAATAATAGATTTTCGCTAGTTTGTATGATGAAACATATAGTTTTTTTTTTTTTTGCAAGTGGTGCTTTCAAAGAGTGTGAGAAAATTATAGATTGTCTGACTTGAGGAATAAAGTGGGAAGTCGATTATGATTGTCTACAATAATAGGTTTCATTCAGACAAATGTTAGTGCATTCCCTTTATTGATACCAAACATTTATCTTCCCACGTAATATTAAAAAGTCAAAAAACACTATTTTTTTTAAGAAAAATGCAACAGATTTATAAAATTTAAGGATTCTTGGGCCATATTGTTAGTACTCTCAATCTCTTTAAATACTCAACCTGTAACGGTTGCCAAGAAGAACACGGCATTATACTAGAATTGTACTTGATCGCCGTTGACGGGGGAGGTCTAGATCTTGAAATGAGACAGGAAAAACTGGAATGTGGTTTTCCCATTCTTTCGACGCTGACGAGAGAGCATATCCTTTAAACCACCCACCTCATCCATTGGATCCCATTAGATTAGATCAATCCATAACTTTAGATTAAATTGTAAATGTCTCTGGTGATAAATACTAATGATTAAAAAAAACCTAACTCATAAGCAACTCATCGTGTCATTATATCCAAAACTACTAAACATAAGTTCCTAAGTTCGATTCCTGGTAAGTTTAAAAATTTTATAATTAGGTAAACCTAACCTTAAACTTTCGCGGTGATTAGTTAACGGCTGGAAGACTAAATGTTAGGTATGTTCTAGAATTAAGTTAGCTTGTAGGTCGTGTGCATATAATATAAACAGTAAATACAAAACATATTTTTTGTTTTGTTTACTATGTTAATTCGAGTACTCAACATTTCAAATTGGTCACCAATAAATCTTATAATTTGAATATATTGGTCAACTCGAGGCTATACAGAGTTCGCCATCAAATTTTAAAATTAGGGACCCATACATACAACATTCTATCCATCTACCAAAAATAAAGACACAAGTTTGGACAGGCAGCTGCAGAATCCAAGCCTAAACTTGTTTTGACTCACTAAACAGGTAACAACAGAATCTAAGTGACCATGATCAACCTATAGCCATGCTGACATAGTCCAGTCTGTGTTTTACTTTCTTCTGCTGAAGAAGGGAACTAATGAACCCCGAAAATTATATAATTATGCGTTTTGTTATGTTTTAATTGGGAACTTAGAGGCCTACAATTTTCTGGTAAAGGTGTAGGCCTTGCCCTTCTATCCTCCTTCCAATGTGTAATTTAAGGTTTAATTTAAAAATACAAACCTAAACGAATGCGATAGTAGTCCTACTTAATGAGTGAACAGATTTTGACTTAAATAGATGAAAGTTTATTCACCTTTCTGCCTTGTATAACGAGACGACGATAATCAAATGTTAATTACTTAAAATTTTCGAGCAAGTGATAAGTTTAGGAGTTAGTAATTTAGTTCCATGGCAGTGGGGACAGGTCATATGCTCCCATTAACGCTGGCTTTATATGCATTGATGTCTAACACATTCGGAACATTATATAGTAGTCAAATAAGCATTTATTAGGTAATACATACAGTCTTTATTTTAATCCTTGAATATCATACTATTCGTGTAAATTAAAATACAAACTGTTTTCTTTAGGCAATATGATGAGCCTGGGCCTACCCGGAACAGCTCATACGCACACCTATGCCCAAAAGTAAATGTGGGATGCATCTGGCATAGAGGCAATGAGCATGAACAATCTAAGGGTAGCAGTATATTCAGTTACTGTATTAACTAGCTGCATGACCTGTGGTTACACAGTTAATTCAATTAAAAACCAGATTGGATACTAACCTTTATTCCCACCCGACACTTGCTGGTCATCCCGCCTCCGCTACTTAGCAGGCGTCCCAGGCGTCCTCGGACGTAGGATCAACTCGGGTGAGGACGACACTGCACCCAGCGTTGGTGGAGTGAAGAGTAGGCTAGGGGGTGGGGTAGGGTAGATAGCACCCATATCACTCAGGTAGGTGGGCGGCGTCGTGTAACACGAGGCGTAGGGGGCCATCGCATGATGATACTGCATCAAACGGGCGGTCTCACGGTAGTTCAGGGCTAGAACGTCGTTCTTGGCTGTAAAAAAGATACACACCGTAAATGTATTTGCTTGTAGCAAATAATATTCTTGAAGTACGTGGTAATCCCAACTGCTCCCCACAGGTCCAGTACACGTTCTTTTCTGCAGCACAATACATAGAGTAAATGTCTATAAATTGTTATAAGAATATTCTCGGAGTACGTGGTAAGTTTCCCGCCAGTCCATTTCTCGTTCTCTTCTGAAGCATAATACATAATGTTAGAATATTTAAATACATCTTAGAATAGTCTTGTAGCACGTGGTAAATATTGAGTAAACCCGATTGCCTCACGTTATCCCATTACTCGGTCTTGTCTGCAGCACAATACATAGGATCAAAGTCTTTACATAAATCTAATATTATTTTTGTAGTACGTGGTAAGGCTTACTTCTTCCTACCAGTCTATTGTTAGTTCTTTTCTACAGAACAATACACAATGTCAAAGTCCTTCAATCCATTAAGAATATTCTTGTAGTATTTGGAAAGCTCAACAATTGTCAGTCCATTACTCGTTATTCTCTGCATCTTAATACAATACAGGCTTTACTTATACTCCATTCACGGTGGGAATTACTCTCTGAAAGGTCTTTTTTCCTACCAATATCCTACTATATAATACATTTCTGTTAGGGAAAAAGGCCTTTCAGAAAACAATTCCTACGATGAACAGACTTTATGTCAAATAACTTGCATACATGAGAAGATCCCAAGATGATTCACGTCAGTACATTAACAGTTTTTAGCTGTAAAATAATATTTTATTTTGGAAAATGTTGACTCTATATACCTTACGCCATTGAGCATTGTTTAGTGACATAACTGAATACACTACGTCAAAGCTTTTGTTTGAATCAAATAATAATTTATAGAATACGAGAGGCACAAGTTAGACATTAAAGGGTGAATTTATATTCATGCATGTCACATAACTAGTAGCGAATAGCGCATAGCACATAGTGCACAAGAACCAAGAAGTTGAAATACATTATTTTTATTGACGGTGTAGCATTAATTAATCTATAATGAACAACCATTACAAAAATATGACTAAACGGGAAACATCAACTCAGGTTGTCACTCACCATGTACTATATACAATCCCTCTTTCTACGACCATTTGAAATAAAGACAATTCAAGCAAACCCACCCAAGAGAAGAGTTGATGCTTGACTGGCGAGCTAAAGAATAATTGGAACAACCAGCCACTTCATAGCAGTTGCCCAATACTCGATTAGGATGGGATGACGTCACATCCTGAACCAGAATGTTCCAACTGTTCAATTAGGATTACGAGACAGCTTGTTGTGTAGAATCGCCACCTGACAGTCGACATACGTTTCTTCCCTTTATTAGCTCCGTTTGGTCCCCTTACCTAAGGTCCCCTCTATCCTTCTCTGGGGCAACTATTGTATTTAGCACTGCGGGAGTGTTAGCGTACGACCACTCTTGGTGGAGATTTCATTCAAGGAGGAGCTAATTCGTTAGATCAATACGTTAAATAAAATGTAAAAATAATTTGTATAATGTTAAAATCTAGAATTCATAAAATAATACATGTTAATATTTGGATTATTTCAGTCAAAATTATATTTTGAATTCCTAATCTATTATTTATATCATTTTCAAGTAAAGAATGATAGAATTTTATTGAAGTTATGTACTATAGCCTTATGTTATTATTTCGGTAAGTTATTTTTTTCTAGCGACTTAGTTGATGTGAAAGTGTGTGTCAAACACACTAGTTTTGTTCTGTCCCTGTTGGACTTGTGAATTAGTTTGAATTGATGGAACTTTGAATTTTTTTTGGTGTGAAAATAATGGCAATATATAATTTCTAGGATATATTAGCTAGCTAATAGTTTCTGTCTCTAAGACTTGCTATTTCGTTTTGCTCTAGGTGTCCCTTTTGGACTTTTGAATTAGTTTGAATTGATGGAACTTTAATTTTTTTTGTGAGAATAGTGGCAATATGTCATTTCTAAGATATATTAATTCGCTAATAGCTTCTGTCTTTAAGACTTGCTATTTCGTTTTGCTCTAGGTAATTAAAATATGTTTGGGAATGTGGTAATATTCTTTATTTCTGATATAATATTAGAGGTAATTAGATGGCAATTAAATGTAGATTTACCTCTGGTTTCTGTTACTTCGTTACTGCCACTATAAATTTACTCAAGTGTAAAATATAATATTATCTATATACCTTCGGTACTTCCTTTATATTGCCCGGCCTTCTTTAGTAGGGTCATTGAAGTGTGTACTTCGTTTTGGAATTTTCTCTGTTAATATATTATATAATAATTGTTTATTCTAGTAAAAATATTTCTCAACTACTTATAAATAATGACATCACTTTAAAACAATACCATTCCCGTTAAATGACAGACAGAACTCCAGAAAACCGGATTAACAGTTTCCTAGACTTAATATTATGAACTAATTTGGCTTTAATATTTGATTTCCTGGTTTGTTGATCTTAACTTCTATTTTGGCTTGACTCTTGTAAGCTAATTCTTTCATTAAGTCTTTTTTTTACTCGGTGTATCATAAAAAACTGATTGCCTACTCTTATTACATTCTGCTCTGTCATTTTGTTTTTTTTGTACCATCCTTTCGCTTCCAAGCTGTCCTTTTCTATAATAATATTAAAAAGGAGCTACAATGGTATTCATAATCGATGCATAGTGAATAGTGAATTGTGCACAATGCATAAAGTTGATGTAATTAGATTTTTTATGCGTTATGCATGAACTTGAGAATGGATGGCTCTTGTATCAGACAGTGAAAATGCGAGGAGAAACTTAAGCCAATTTAAACGTCAGTGTACATAGCAGATGAAAATTAGCTTCTGTATTCATGTTTGAACTGCCTTATGGTGGCAATACTCGTTTCTTACCTACGAGTTTTCTTGTTTTACAATCAATTACTACGATTATATATATGATTGAAAATAAAGGAGAATTATAACATGATTGATTCGGTTTATCTTAGAAATAGGTCTACAGTAATATTTATGAGAATGATAAAATCAAAATCAAAACCAAATCAAAATTGATTTAATAGTAGAGGCAAAACTTAAAGTAGGAAAGTTTCAAGTTTAAAAGGATACAGTTTAATAAACGTGTTTTTTTTTAAATTTACCCATTATTGAAGGATTTTTAAATATCTTTTCTAATAGTGCAAAGAGATTAGGGTCATTTTCTATGAATGGTAATCGATTTGAGTAAGAATCATTTAAACAGGCTTACTACCTTTCATTAAGAACCAATTTATTTTTATTATGAATTGTATACTGTAAGCTATTCACTATTCATATTCACTGTTGGCTATGCATCATGCATGAATATAAACCTAGTCTAAGTACATTTATAATTTTAGGCTGACGTTGTACACTTTCTTTGTTATATTACGTTAAATAATAATACTGGGATACGCCCGGCTACCTCACACCCCTCCATGAATAATAATTAAAACTGTTAATGGCTAGAATATTGTTATTATTATTATTATTATTATTATTATTATTATTATTATTAATGGCTATAATAGAATGAATGGTTCTGAAGTAATTGTTTTAATTAAATAATATATTAATGTAACAAATCATAGAACCAACTGTCAATGCCAATTCATATATTTTATTTATTTAGTACCACGTCTTACTATCCGTTCGGGTTATACCCCTAAGTATTAATTACGCTAATAGGTAAGGTATTGGGGAGGTTGAATACAAAGGAAGGGAGCCTGAATTTGCGTGGAGGGAGAGTGGAAAACCATTTAGGAGAAAAACACCCCAGTTCCCCCGAGCGAGATTCGAACCTTAATCTTCCCGTCCTCAGCAGTCTATCTCAACACGAAACTAGCACGTTAGCTAACTACGCCACCAAGGTGGGTCAGTTCATATAGTCTGTTACAAAGTACACCATCTCAAAGAAATTTACGAATGAATAAACTTGACTCAAGACTTTTTTGAACTAGGCTCTGTAGCAATCAACACTAATAATAATAATAATAATAATAATAATAATAATAATAATAATAATAATAATAATAATAATAATCCTTTAACCATTTGGGATCAAACCTACGTCCAACCCAAACCGAAATCCTGTCATTCTAGGCTATTACCAGCTAACCTGTATCTACAAATATATAAATGAGGAAAATCTAATAAAAAAAATGTCACTTTTATGACTTGAAGTTTTTTTTAACTTAATTGTATTCACGTTGAAATATATTATTTTATTTTAAGTGCGATTTATACCATCGTGACGGTAGAACCTTTCTTATATATTCAATAATTATATTATAAACTCATTTTACTTTGTGCTATGGATTTAAAACAAATAAAAATAATTTACAAATAAAACAAACACCTCGTTTTGATTTGAATCCAGTTTTGTAAAATATTGATTTAAATATTTCCCAAAAATGTATTTACTATTGAGTTTTAAGTATGTACTTAATTATTAGTGCTGTGCGAGTAGTGGTGGAATGAACACAACCATTTACTAATTTTTGGACATATTTCCTTTTCACGTGCTAATGACCTAGCCATAATATAATCATATATTATAAATAATAACATTAGGCCCCTACAGCTAGTAACCAGAGGTGTCTACTGTAAACCATAAAACAAAATAATACGTGAATCGAGATGCAGTGATTAAATTAATAACAAAATTTATGTAACTCAAGCTAAAATAATTATATTTAAAAAAGATTGAAAACATATCACATTGTAATAAAGCCTATTTGTACAAAACTGGACTCTTAAGCAAAATCGAGCCCTATTAAAGACGACTGAGAGAAAACACGTTTCACAATAACTAAAGAACTATATTTTAATATTTAATTAGAATATTTTGAAAAATGTTTTCCCACGCTCTAGTAGTAGTAAAATGTACAACCATGTATTGATAAGTTAAGATGTCAATATCGAATACACCGGCATAACGTGGTCATATTTAAAATCAAGTTGACTATGCTAATTTTATAATTACAAAAACCCTATTCACTATATCGTGAAGTAATTTTGTTGTAACCCATATCAGTATTACTAAAATAGGCATAGTGGCACAAAAACGATTGCCACCTATTGCTATAGTGCTAGAAGTTAATACAGGGGTTAATTTTGTTAGTCATTACAGCTTTAGAGTGATACAAATACCAAACGAAGCCATGGATCTGACCCAGTTATCAGTTCCACCCTGGAGAAGACCCCCCCTCCCCCCAAACCGACCCTTGACAACCCATTGGTCCCTACTTCTTGTACAAGTGTTTTTGAGTCTGCGACTATCTATCAGCACTAATCTTTTAATTCTAACCTTTTAAAAGATGTATTCTTATGGAGGGGCCCTCCAAAGAAGAATGTCAAGACTGGCAAGGTTTTAGACAAGTGGCATGCAGGGGTGTGACTACGCGTTAGAACATTCAGAGTGCTCAGAGTCTACAAAACATTGTTTAAGACCAACTGCATCAATGCTTATGCGTGCTTTCTAAACACTTATTTTTTTAACTCATCATTTAATAAAAATAAGAAACCAAGGCGGATAAAATAATACATATTATTTTAAATACATTTATTCCATATTCGCTTAACGGAAAACACTTATTTTTGACCAAATTCATCAAACCCTACACATATTTAATAAACTCTAATGTTCTTAGCTCATCATCTTGGAGAAAGAATGGACTATTATGAATAAAATAATATATTTGCATCAATCCTTATGAAGAGTCAATCTTGAGCCATTTATCAAGCATACTTTATAATCAGTTATATTCTTAAATCATCATCTTGGAGTAATTAAGGACTATAGCGAGTAAAATAATATATATCTTAAATACTTGTATTCAATATTGTCTTAAAGCCAAAACTTTTTTTTAACAAACTCTACTGAGCCCTATGCATACTTTTTAAACACTAATGTTAATTACTCATCATCCTAAAGGAATAATGGAGTTAAGTGACAAACTATTATTCCAATGTCTTCTGAGATCTACAAGATGTTGTACTGTACAGGAAAATAATTATGAGCAACTCTATAGATACTCATGTACCCTTTATAAATACTAATTTTTATACTCATCTGTGGTTGAGTGCAAGAAAGATGTGTGTGGATCTGTGGTAGTGGGAAACTTAAAAATAAATCATGGTGGAATGAGAAGGTGAACAAAGCTGTGCGGGGAAAGAAACAAGAATACAATCGAATTATTGCGGTGAAGAGTGAAGAAGAACGTAAGAGGTTGTGGGACTTATACAGAGAGAAAAGGATATATATAAATAAAGTAGTAAAGGAGAGTAAAGAGAAAATGAGATTAAAAGATAGACAGTATGCAGAATTATTTTGAAATGAACAAGAAGCTGAGCTGTTCTTGAAGTGGTGAAAGAGAACGAAACAAGGGTAAGGAAATACCTATGTCATTCAGAATGAATTATGTGTGATGATCTGTGATAGAGGCAGTATTCTGAGAAATTGTATGGCAAAAATGTAGAGAAAGTAGTAGAAAATATATAAAATAATATGAGTGAAAGAATTAACAAGACTGAGGTGTTAAAAGCTATGAATATGTTAAAGAATGTCAAAGCTGTGGGAGTAGATTGGCTCACGCAAATGAAATGCTCAAGTGTGGGGGAATGACATTACGTGCCGGATTGTGTGTGCTGGGATTTCTAACGTTCCTAATGACTGGAAGAATGCTGTCATTGTTACTTTGTACACAGACAAAGGTAGTAAGAGTGAATGTTAGAATTATAGGGTGATTAGTTTGAGTATTCCAGACAAAGTTTTGGGTGGAGTTTTAATTGAGAGGGTGCGGGAAAAAACTTTTGACAAGATTTGGAATGTGCGCTGTGGTTTCATTTCCGGTAGAAGTTTCATGGACCAGGTATTTGCGTTTCAACAAATGATTAATAAATATATGGCAGTAAGAAAGAAAGTTTATCATGCATTCATTCGTCTGGGAAAAGTGTACGATAGGGTGAATAGGGGTATTTTATGGAATGTTCTAGGAAAGTATGGTGTGGATACATGGTTAGTAAATGCAATTATGATAGTGTATGGTGGAAGTAAAGCGTGCGCTATGGTGGATGGAGCTTTAAGCGAATGGTTTGACATTGAACAAGGCGTTAGACAAGTTTGTGTTATGTCTCCGTGGTTGTTTAATATATCCATGAATACGTGTATTAGGGATGATTGTGAGGAGGTGGTTGGCGAACAAACGGACAATGTGAATGTGAGAGTGCCGCTATATACAGATGATGCCATTTTTTATTTACTTTTTTTGCATCGTGTCTTACTACCCGTTCGGTTTATACGCTTACGTACTAATAATTATTCTAAAGGATAAAGGGATTAGAAATTTTATATTTTTAGGAAGTGTAAACGCATTTACGTGGAGGGAAGGTTGAACACCATTTTGTGAAAACCACCATCCGTACACCCGACCGAGATTATAACCTAGATTTCCCCGTCATCGGCAGTCTAGTCTACTGCGAGAGTGGCACGTTTGAACACCCGGCCACCGAATGCCGTATTAATGGCTGAGAATGAAAGTGACTTAAAGAATACATTAAATCGTTTGAATGTGGCGACAGGCAGAATGGATCTTCGTATTAATGTATTCAAAACTAGGGTGGTATAAAGGACGTATCAGGAAATGATTTTCAGCTTAGTATAAATGAAAAAATATTAGAACATGTGAATGATTTTATGTATCTGGGTAGAATTTTCTGTAAAAATGAAAGGATGAATGGTGAAATCAACAGACGGGTGAATGTATCTTGGAGATTAGTTGTATGTATGTGGACTATTGCAAAGAATGAAATGGTATCGAAAGAGGCAAAGATGGCAGTATATAAAAGTTTGTTGACTCCAACATTGTTTTATGGATGTGAAGCATGGGTTTGTCAGAAGAAACACAAGAGTAAGGTGAGTGAGGTTGGAATAGGTTATCTAAGAAATGTATGTAGAAAAACTTATATGAACAGTGTCAGTAATGAATGGGTGCTAAAGGAGTGCGGTTTGAAAAGGAATCCAATAGGTCAATGTAAAAGAAGCGTCTTAGGTTGGTTCGAGTATATTGAGTGTGGATAAAGTGACATAGCAAATATACGAAGGTAGAGTATTTGGATCAAATGTAAGGAGTATGCCATGTATATCGTGGCTAAATATTATAGAAGAATGTGTGAATAAGAGAAACATTAAAATTTTTAAGATTAAAAGAGCATGTATGACTCTTGGTTTGGATGTTGTTGAAGTGAAGGGAGTATACATAGATAAAGAAGTGTGGATAAAGTTTTAGAGAGGATGTATTGAGTATGAAGTTTTTTTTTAGCTATATGCACAGTTTCTTGCCTACCTCGTAAGGGACTGGCGTAACTATGTACGAGTATGTATGTATTGATACTACATTGTAAACAAAGTCCCCCAACAATGGTTGCCACAAGAACGTCTACAAATTGATCCAGAGTCCTGCTTGATAAAAAAAAAATGCCCCGGTTTGCTCGGCCCAGCCATACTTAACACCTCTGTTAGACCGTTACTTACCGGTCATTAGATCCCTACACTTCTTCATCTTGTTTGAATTCTCACCAATAGGAACGTGACAAATTCAAACTGTGAAGAAGTTACTCAATGCTTCTTTTTTACCCACTCCCGTTGCTTAGGCCGGGGACTCTGTTTTGATATTTTGATGATACCCCTTCCCCCCAAACAAGAAAAGGAAACAAATTAACTGTCGCTTCTTAACTATTTAAACATTACTGACAAAATGTTCCTCTCAAGACCTAGCGCTACTTATACGACGGCCAAGAGGGCTGTGTTTGTATGAGCTATTTATATTTATAATAACAGTAATAATAATATGAACATATATGAATAATAGTAATAGTAATATAGTAATTATTATTACTATTATTATATTGATCTCGCGGAGTAGATGGGCGGGGCATACAGCGTGAATGGAAGAATCTAGAACCGTATTCGAAGCATTACTGGTTAACTCAATGGGAAGAGACCATTAGGAAGACCTAAACTCAGATGTGAGGATAACATTATTATTATTATTATTATTATTAGCAGCAGCACCTCGTCTTACTACCCGTTCGGGTTATACGCACTTACGCTAATGTGCAATGGTAGGCTGATTGTGAGATGAAATGGAGGACCTACAGTTTAACGTGGAATCCGAACCACGGTGGAGGCCTGGCATTCCTCACATTCACAAGTTGTGATTAATACACGTCTTGTCAGAGGTGAAGGAAGGGTTTGGCAATCAGATAAATTTGTGCCAGGAACGGGGATTGAACCCCACACCCCTAGCACAGAAGTTCGATACCTTACCCCTAGACCGCCCAAGTTACCTGGCTAACACTAAACTGTATCTGAAATAGGGTGTTATAAGGAGGACTGAATAAAACTAGCTCAAGTTAGGGTTAGGGGGCCCACTGTCTTAAGTACGTTGATAAATTATCGTGCTCCTAATGATAGAGAATATGAAAGTGATATAATAAATAATAACATTATTATTAATATGTAATTGATAAAATAATAGTAATGATAATTATAATAATACATAATAAATGATTAATATAATAATAGTAATAATAATAGTTATTATTACTATAATTGTATCAATTATATATTAATAATGTTGTTATTTATATACATCATATATTAATAATAAAAATCATTATTATTATTATGTTTATATCACTTACATACTCTATTTCACTAGGAGCAAGATAATTTATCAACGTAATTTCAACAATGGGCCCCCTAACCCTATCTTGAGCTAGTTTTATTCAGTCCTCCTTATAACACCCTATTTCAGATACAGTTTAGTGTTATCCTCACATCTGAGTTTAGGTCTTACTAATGGTATTTTACCATTGAGTTAACCAGTAATGCTTCGAATACGGTTCTAGATTCTTCCATTCACGCTGTATGTCCCACCCACATACTATGCGAGATTTAATTATATTAACAATGTCTTGTGATGAGTACAAGGTATGTAACTCATCATTATGTAGCTCCATTCACTTCCAAATATCTTAATTCCTTTTTGGACCAAACATTTTCCTGTACTTTATTTGTGAACACACTAAATTTCCTTTCATTATGTTAGGTAAGAGATCACGTTTCAATAAAAATAACCATAGTAATAATTCGAAGTTCAAAAGTAAAATAATACATCATATGTCAATTTATTTTTGTGCAAATCATTTCAGTGAAGCCATGTGACAGTTAAGACATTTTGTTATTTTTGTACAACTTTACAACTCAAGACCTATATTTAATTTTTAGACCCCCTATCCCCACCCACCTCTTTCATTATGAATCAGCAGCTCTGTCATAATTGTCATATATTCATTGGTCAACGTAAGCTATATGCCTATATATTAAGATAATAGCCGGCCTATGTTGCAGAACAGCAGCAGAAAGGTATGCTCTAATTTTTATCTAGAGCAAGTATTATTTGTTGTGTGTGTACATGACAAAGTGGAAACTAACCTGGGTCAACCTACGTACGACGTGCGCTGTTAAATAATTGAAGAAGAGCCAACATCGATGGCCACTTGTAAACGCCCCCTCCCCTCCCCCTCACAAGATCTTTTTTAAGCCCCTTTTCTCCCTATCAATATCACTTATAGAACCATGGCTCCGAACAATAGTGTCTCAAGTGCCTTATATATATATATTTTTTTATTTTCATTAGTTTTATTTTTTCCACCGTCCTACTAACCAGCCGGGTTATACGAATTTTAATTTGGCGTATTCAATTCAAATTCAATTAAACGTCTAGAGAGGAGAAAGTTGGAACTTTCAAGAAATACCCCACAGTTTGGTGGTAGCATAGTGGGAACCCCATAAGGAAAAAAACATGCCAAAAATTATCGACAAATTGGGCACACATTCTCAAAAAGCTTTGCCGACGATGATCTAATCTAACAATAAAATGAAACGATTGTATTGATTTTACTAAGTCTTTTAAGTACTATTATTATTATTTAGCAACGCGTCTTACTACCCGTTTGGGTTATACGCTTAGGTACTAATTACACTAATGGATTAGGAATGTGGAAGGTTGAATTTAGAGGAAGTGAAACCAAATTTGCGTGGAGGGAGGGTTGAAAATAATTGAGGAAAAACCACCCCAGTTCACCCAATCGAGATTCGAACCTCCATCTCACCGTCCTTGGTGGTCTAGCTCAACACGACTGGCGCGTTAGCCAACTACGCCACCGAGGCAGGTTTTTTTAAAAAAAAGTAAATTATCTCAAAACAATGCATTTGGACACTAGCAGTGATGTTGAATCTTTTATACTCAATGATCCCGCCAGAAAATGGACCAAATGCCGTTAAATATTATGTACTGTGTTAACCCGTTAAACGCGCTGCCAAAAGTAAATAAATTACAATTTAAAAATAAGCCCCATATCTCACCATTAAAATCGCTGGAATGGGAGTGTGACTAAGAACGCGAGACCACAATTTATTATATTCATAATTTCCTTCGAGGTCACCCGTTGGTTGGGAGTGAGTGAAAGAGAGAAGGCAGAACTGAGTGAGCAACAGAGAAACATTTACTAGCGTTGGAGAAAACACTAATAATTCTGGTGGAGAGAAATTAGTTAATACTAAAAACAGCAAATTTTATTCGATACATTTTTCTTTAATTTTATCTAGAACATTTTCTACTGACTTGATTTGAACGAATGCAATCGAGTAATTACAAGTTTTTCCCCTTAGGTTTAATACTCTCCTAATACCCACCTCGGTGGCGTAGTTGGCTAACGCGCTAGTCGTGTTGAGCCCGACTGCCGAGGACGGGGAAATCGAGGTTCAAATCTCGGTCGGGTGAACTGGGGGTGATTTTTACTAAATGGTTTTCCACTCTCCCTTCATGAAAATGTGGGCTCACTTCCTCTATTCAACCTTCCTAATCCATTAGCGTAATTAGTACTTAAGCGTATACACCGAACGGGTAGTAAGACGCGGCGCTAAATAATAATACCATCTTAAGGACGTGAAGACCAGAAATATTATAAAATGAATTTCAATAAAGCATTAAGAGTGATTCCACACCTCTTCTCCCACTTGTGTATCAACTACAGTGATTGGTGGTTGAATGTGACACTAACGTCCAATGTAGATCGTATATGTTGATACTTCAACTTTATAATTAGATTCTTTACGAATACCTCCCCTTCTTTTGAGATACACAAATCAAAAGTTTTCATAGTAGAATTATAACATTGAAAATTTTCCGACATTTTTTACCGCTTTAGAAATTTCTTGGTATTTTATGTACAGTCAACAGCAGGACGTTATGGACAAAGAAAAATGTATTGCAAGGGTGAAAACCGGGGTTGAAAGTAGCCTTACTTACGATATAACAGATAGTTCCAAATGAGTTTCTTTTTCTTACATAGAAAAAAAGTAACAATTTTACAATAGCCGAGTAACCTTGCATGAGATATAAAACCATCCTCCAGTCCGTAGAGCATAATTAAACCTGTTCCAAGGTGAACACCGCAGAGAGATTGAAATAAAAAAATAAATAAATAAAAAAGTATAAGTTGCATTTTGCCAGTTACTAAGCGGTCATTCCATACATTTTACATCTGCGGGCATTTATTACAAGACACGCATCGGTAGACACGAGGACTAAGGCGTCAACCTCCTCTGATCTGGTTTGTTGGGTGACGTGGGAGGTCGTAATTCGAATCCACAGCCCGGGTGTGAGGAAGGTGGTTTTAGCTAAATCTGTTTCCCACTCTCTTCCTTTATGAAAATGCTAGGTTCATTTCCTCTCAATTCCACCTTCCTCATTAGTGTAATTAAATCCGTGTATTCTGAACGGGTAGTAAACATTATGCGAATTTTTTATAGATCCAGTGTCATAAAAAATTATATAGATACTTGTTCGAAATTCATACCGACAGATGTATAATAAAATAAAACTGTCTGTAGCAAAAAAAAAAATTTTAGTACCCGTTTGTACAATTTGTTCTGATAAAATCCAAGCCCACTTGGAAACTTGTTGTTTTTTTCTCGTCCAGGCTATCCGCCAATTTACCATTAAAAGAACGCTGACATCCACAGTCACGGGTAAACCAGACGCGAGTGAAGCATTTGTCCACGTATTCACGAGGGTGGGTTGTAACTAGGGGATTTAAATATATAAACATAGCCAAAATAGATGCCTCTAAATCTTCTAGAATGACAATACAATCTTTCAGTAGCACCAAATTTTATTCAACTTTCAACCTCTTATTTTGGAGCGAAATATCTAGAACAGTGGTTCCCAAAATTTTTCAGGATTTTACCTCAATTTTTATCTCTGCGATGATTACGACCCCTTGACAAACTACGAGCATGCATATCCAAGTTTTTTTCCCTATTACATCCCATTATTCGTCTGGGTTATCCGCCTTTAACTATACTAGTTGGATGGTTAGATGATTTAGATGTTATGTAATAACAAGCAGTGGCGGACCCGGAAATCTACCTTAGGGATGGGGGCAAACATTCAAGGTTGTGGCCAGAACTAGATTTCGGAGGAAGAGGATTACAGGGGTGCCTAGCAAAATAAAGATTTTCTTAAAGTAGTTCTATCCTCCAAACCAAAGTGGAGTCAAAGAACCCTCTACAGTAAAAAAATTTAAAAATTGATGCACCTAGTAACTATTTTCTCAGAAAAAAATTGGGAATTTAGATATCTCTACAATTTTCTTGGGATGGTCGTCTCTTGGCAAATTTAAAACAATTAAATGCCTTTAGAAGATATTTGGAGTAGACTTCGCTTGGATGGTTTTTTAGAAAATTAGATGCTTCTAGAAACTATTTGGGGTGAGTGGTCTTCGCTTGGCAAATTGTTGAAACTAGTTGCCTATTAGAGTAAAAAAATTTGATTAAATTCATTAAAACGGCTTCAATGCTAATTTTATAATTCAACTTGATGTATTATAAGTTTTTATTAAAATTATCTGGGTCTTGGTGCCAATTGCCCCGTTTGCCCATCCCCCTTCCACCTGGGTGTGCCACTGTTAGTAAGTAAGCCGTTGAAAGAAATGCAGACATTTAAATAGGGATTAGTAAAAAAATAGGTTTAGAAATAACGCTGTAAACACTAATTATAAAATAACACAGCACAGATTGAGGACTGTAATTTAGAGATTACTTCTAACAACCTATCCTTTGACATAGTTAAAGAGTTTAGTTATTTAGGAACACAAATTAACATGCTATAACGATTTTAGAGGGGAAATTAAGAAACTAATACAATAAGTTAACTAATAGGTTAAGATTAATTTACTTTATAAAATACTTAATTTTAATTTAAAAGTATTTTGGTCAGTATAATTAGCTAAAATTAGGGCCTGATAGTTTTAAATAAAGTGAACTAAGCTTAATAATAGGTTAAGATTAATTTACTTAAAAAAATACTTAATTTTAATTTTAAAGTATTTTGATTAGTATAATTAGCTAAAATTAGGATCTGATAGTTTTAAATAAAGTGAACTAAACTTACTAATAGGTTAAGATTAATTTACTTTATAAAATACTTAATTTTAATTTAAAAGTATATTGATCAGTATAATTAGTTAAAATTAATAGCTGATAATTTTAAAGTCCAAAAAGGGATTAACATACTGAAGAAGGAGTAGGTAACATAATGACGAGTTACATACTTTGTACTCATCATAAAAAATTGTTAGAATAATCATATCTCGCAGATTACGGTGGGCAGAGGAACATGCAGTGCGAATGGAAGAATCTAGCTAGAACCGTGTTCAAGGTATTGGCTGGCAAACCCAATGGGAAGAAGACCTAGACGCAGATGGGAGGATAACATTAGAATGGACCTGAAAGAGATAGGAAGTAATGAGATGGACTGGATAGAACTAGCTCAAGATAGGAATAGGTGGCGTACTTTTTTAAGTGAGGCAATAAAGTTTCGAGATACTAATGCGATATAATAAGTAAATGGACTAGTTATAATTAAGAGGAAGAGGTAGAGGTATAAATCGATTAGGAATAAACACCCCAGTGAATTCAGCCAAAATTCAAATCCTGACCTTCCCGTCACCAAAAAACCAAACAAAATGAGCATGACGTTAAGCCCATTTGCTTGTTTTAATTAGGGGCCTATATACTTTTTTTCAACGTGTCTCATTAAGGGCGTGTGGGCTATAGGCAATTAATCTAAATTCCTATACGGATGTGACTAAAATGTCGCAAAAGAGAACCAACGGGCTCGGTAGATATTTTGGAAGTTATGCTTACAACCCCACTCTCCCAAACACTAGGCTGCTACACTGCTACAGTAGTAAGCTAAGTCAGCGAGCAATACTGCCAAGAGTTCGCTGATGTAGAAGAGCGGGGGTAGAACGAGTCCATAACCTCCCTCTTCCTGGAATTTGATGGTCCCGCGGGTCTAGTTATACATAATTATAATAGCTTGTATTGGATAAAGGTATGGTAAACTTTTCTAGTGGACTTCCCCTATAGCAAAAATAACTTTCTACGACCTTGTAAGATTTGGATAACCTGAAAGAACCTTAGAATTAGCTTAAAAATAATGTAATCTCTTGCATTCATCTGAATTTGGTACCTTCCTATAATCAATAACTTAGAGAAGTAAATATTGACTTATTTTTAAGCACCCCTATCTGTTCTGGCTATCGCACTACTCTAATGAGTTAGGGATGAGGAAGGTTCGAATTTATAGGAAATGCACATACATGTTTGTGAAGATAAAGTGCAAAACCACTTTGAAAAAAAAAACATTCTCAGTACACCCGACTGAAATTCGAACCCCGATCTCCCTGTCATCGGCAGTCTAGTCTAACACGAGTGTAGCGTTTTAAACCATGCAGCCACCGAAGCAGGTAAATATAAAGCTACAACCTAAACAATCATTGTGAGCCCACCTGAAATAGTCTGCGATCCCTAGGTTGGAAACCACCAGTTAGGAATTATAATTTTTCACCGGTGGCAAGGAGGTCAAGGTTCAAATCTCGGTTGGTTGAATTGTAGGTGGTTTTGCCATCCCCTCTCCACGCTGATGTTGTTCTAAATATATCTAGTAAATTAATGATTAATGAACTTTGTGATCAACGTACTGATTACAATACTCAATGAACAAGGCGATATACATCAATAGTCACGTGGGATACATGTCAAACTCATATATTTGTCGATGAAGAGGAGGTTGTAATTCGATTTCCATACTGAGGTTGGTTTTTACTATGAATAGTTTGCTGCTCTAACTCCCAAACAAAAAGCGGTATAATTTTTGTCTATCCTACCTTCCTCATACCTATCCTATTAGTGTAATTAATGCAAATTTCCCTAACGTATAGCAAGGCACGGTGGAAAGAAACAACATATATATGTAAAAAATCCATATATTTATAATTGGAAAGTAACCTCCATGGTGTGAGTCCGCAAGGGAGCTATACCGACCGAGCGGCTACCACCGTTAGTGATGATAGTGTCAACATTTACGGATAGAAGGTATCATGTGGTCAGCACGAGACCTGCCGTTAATATCAGTTTTCTAGACCAGAAGTGCTACTTCTTTATTCAAGTAACTTCTCATTTGTCCTCACGAGACTGAGTTTGACTCCATTTCAGAGCCACTGCTTCACAGATATATTTTGGAAGCATCAGGGATTGAAACCGGGACCTCTGGATCTGTAGCCATGAACTAAAACCACTTGACCACAAAGGCGGTCAAGTGAATATATTTTTAAAATATTTAAACGGGCTGTATGAAAATAAAGAAACAAAAATTAATAAATAGTAAATATAATAATACTTAGCACCGCGTCTTACTACCCATTCTGGTTATACGTTTAAGTACTAATTACACTAATGGGTTAGAAATTGAGAAGGTTTAATATAGAGGAAGTGAATATGCATTTGCTTGGAGAGAGTGGAAAACAATTGAGGAAAAACCACCCCCAGTTCATTCTAGCGAGATTTGAACCTTGAGCTCCCCGTCCATGGTAGTCTGGCTCAACACGAAACTAGCGCGTTAGTTAATTACACCACCGAGGTGGGTAGTAAATAATAAAAAAAGGGTGCTATTTTACATACAAAACATGTGCTAATTAGTCATAAGTATGCAGTTAACATGTTTTTGAATGTGCCGAGAAAAAGTAATGATTTTGTTAAACATGTGCATTAATTTCCGATACAACTCCTAACTTGAGGGGAAATAGCTCAAGTTTGAAATATAAAGAGTTCTTGTTTCAAATGTTTAAACATTGTTCTCTCTGTGAACAATAGCTACTACCATGCTCGGGGAGAAAACCACGTATGTCTCAATACAATGTACTGCACATCTATTCGGCCAAACCTGTAACCTGAATATTAGATACACGATTACTCTTGAACCAGAAAACGTATCGAAGTGCATGAAAACACCGAGTTTTGAATCAGTTCTATATTATATATATAGACTAATATAAATATATATATTTTTTTCATTTATTTTAAAATAAGTCTTATTCAATTTTGTTGTATATTTAAAAATATGATGAAAGGGCGGATTCATATCATTGTCCTTGGTTTCTTAGGTAAAGTACAAAGGACCTCAATACGATGAGATGGGTCTTAACTCTTAGGGATGGACTCATACTAATGCAAGTATCTTCTTATTTTAGTGCACAAACACTAACGTTTCCACCTGCACCATCATATAATAATATTTTTGTCGAACTTTATATTTATGTAATGTTTTACATGATAAATACTATCGCTTAAGTATTTAATTGATTTTGGAGAAAAAATATACGGGTAACCTATGGGTGGATAGTCCATTTTTGAAGATTTTATTCCAAACTATAAAAACATATCAAAATGGGAAAGTATATACGATTGTGATAATTTTTTTTTTAATTTGTATTAAAGTTGGACATTTAAAAATTTTGAGGAATCAAATTCATATTAAGATTTGCAAAAAA
>CABFWB010000099.1:42750-59929 GCA_902151455.1 Timema bartmani
AAAAAAAAAAAAAAAATTAATAAAAAAAGGTTTGGACTGTTCTATGCCAACCTCTATCAAGCATTTTATTTAGTTTTTTACGAGCATGCACGATTTTTTTTATTTAATCCTACGAGTTAATAAAATTCAAGTAATAATAAAACAAGCATGGGCACATGGGCTTTTTAAGAGCAGGCACTGTCCGATGTGCGTGTGTGTGTGATCGTAAACGTCCTTTTCGACGAAATGTGACATTGTCGTTACAGAAACACGCTACGGGCCGTATTTTATACCTGTTTGTAAAGAGGGGGTACCCTGACCAGACCTCGTGTGTGAGCAAATGAAGAGGGCGTTGGTGCGGGGAGTAGAGGAATATCAAACATAAATCTATGATGTTACGAGACAGAACAAACCTATATATATATATATATTTACGAGTACTATTCGTGGATATATTCAGAGATCCCACACAGCACACCTTTCTTCTCTCAACACCCTTTCCAATGGCGTAAACATGACGGAGGGTTTGCTGAGTATTTGGGGTATTTGATCCTTCTCAAGATTGCAAATTATATATCTATTCTACACCACGTATTACTACGTGTTCGGGCTGCCCGCATTTTTACGTTAGTTACGACGTGAAATTAAAAAGGTCAACTATTAAACCATTACATACTTAATAGGTGCTTTTAGAATTATTACCTTCCGGAAAAAGTACAGAAATAATAGCTTTGATATATTCTATACCCCAAATTAAATTTTGGAGTGCACCACTGCTGCACATCCTACTACCCCCATCCGCAACTCAGTTTAAGAGCCCCGCCTCATTTCACTACTGTATTTCTTATGGGAACTGTTTTATGAAGGATATACCTATGTTTCTAACCACTTACTTTAATCTCAAAACTGGAACATTACTTAGGAAACGGCCTTGAATTATTTTTAGCACTGCATATTACTGTCCACTCGGGTTGTACGCCTATGTACTAATTAAACTAATGGGTTAGGGATTAGGAAGGTTTAATTTAAAGGAAGTGCACATGCGTTTACGTGGAAGGAGAGTGGAATACCATTTAGGAAAAAAACACTCTAAGTGCACTCGATCGGGATCAAACCCCGACCTCTCCATCTTTGGACTCTGGAAAATTAAATAATTTCCCGCCTTCGTGATTTTTTTAAAATTCAAAACTTAAAATAAAAGGTTTATATCCTCAAATTGGGCAATTACAGAATTTTGAAATAACAATCTTCTTCTTAAATAAAGTATGACGTGCCTCAACACTCCGGTAGGACCCTTAAGTCTTTGGCTAGAATAAACCCCTTAAAAATTAAACTAAAATTAAATAAGCATGAAATAAATGCTTATTAGTTTTGTTTCCTTTTTTAAATATAAAGTGGAAAAAATATGAAAAGTATAAAGAAAACAAATGATTTGTTGCTGACAAAAGAAAAAATAATCTTCACAGAAACGTTTTTATAGCCCATCACTTTCGTTCAAAATAATAATAATAATAATGTTCTTTTTCATCTAATCCTATATTTTTGACATTTACGATCCACTCAAAAATATGTTGATTTGAATTTTTTTTTTTTTTTTTCATAATAGCTTTGACCCTTCCACTACGCCCCCATCACCTACCCTCTAGTTTTGACAAGAGTGTTGTTAACTTCCATTGTCTCACTTCACCCCCCCCTTTTTTTTCTTTCAAAATTCTGTGCCGACATTGTTTAAGTTTGCAACAATGAATGTCATTATATGGTTTCCATGACAAGGCATTGGTCGCTTGGCGGAGAAAGGGGTGGGGAATCTTATTAGCTACCAACTTAACGGAATAAAAACAACAGGACATAAAATACACATTAGGGTAGTAAGAGTTGCGTGACCTTTTGAAAAGATTTTTATTTTTATTTTGAAACATGTTACTAAAAATAGAAACATTTTATTATAATGATTACTTTTCATCTTGCTACCTACCACTGGAAAATATATTTTTTTAAATTTAATTTATTATTAAAAACGATACGACATTTCTATGAAACATTGAAGACTTGATAAGAGATCTTCAGTTTTGTTATTTGTTATTATATTTAGAGCATACGTATGGAGAAATAGAGGGGGGGGGGCAAAGTCCAATAAGACTACAAACTACAATCAGATAAACATAGTAACAACCTTATCTGAAAGTTTAAATCAACTTTCTGGTGTTTATAAGTACTAAACCAACTTGATCGGTATATATTAATATTGACACGGCGTCAATCTTGATAGCTGTCAGATCAGTGTACTGTATGAGTTTAATAGAAAGCCCCTTATTTGCCAACTGAAATCTCATGTTGCCACAATGGCGTGAATAAAATTATATTCATACTATCGGTTCTGGATCGTGAAATTAATAATATAAAGAGAAAATAGAAAAAATCCATAAGCAATCATGGGAGCTTTTGATAACCTTTTATACTAACCAGATGAATCAATATTTTTTTATTTTATTTTATTTAGCACCGCATCTTACTACCCGTTCGGGTTATACGCTTAAGTACTAATTACACTAATGGATTAGGAATTGGGAAGGTTGAATTTAGAGGAAGTGAACCCACATTTGCGTTGAGGGAGAGTGGAAAACCATTTAGGAAAAACCACCCCCAGTTCACGCTACCGAGATTAGAACCTCGATCTCCCCATCCACGGCAGTCGGGCTCAACACGACTAGCGCGTTAGCCAACTACGCCACCGAGACGGGTGATGAATCAATAAATCAAACAAAAAATGTATACAGTGCCAAATTTTAGTGACTTTTTTTTTTATCGCCGTTGGTGGTCGAAAGTGGGCTTCCTATAAAAATCAGGGTTTCGTTGCCTTTGTTCAATATTGGCTGATTTGAATTGATTTTTGAAGGCTCTACTCGACGCTGACACCCAGCACTAAACCTACCTCCACCTTAAAACCCTTCCCCTTCCTCAATCCAAATAATACCTAGATACTACTCAAGGTCCTGAAGTGACTCGATTCGGTTGGTTGGAGGGGAGAGGAGGAGGGTCAACGTACTCTGGTACAAGTGGTAAAAAAGAGGAAGAGTGTGGAGTAGTGGGGGAGAGGGGGAGTCCGTTGTGACGTAATGGTATGCTGACATTGCCTAGCCCCACTTGAATTAGTGAGTAAGGTCAGTGACAGAACCGACAGCCAAGCGAGACTTTCCATGACACGGTTAGACACCTCTCAGACTAGTTTACTGCTACTGCTTCACCGCTTTTCGTGTAATCTAATTCCCCCGACGCTTCAGCTTTGTCGTTAGAGCGTCTGTTTATAAATCTAATACCCTCAGTGGTGAGGCGTGAACTTTGAGAAAGGGTTATCACATTTACTAAGATTCTGGTCGGAATGTCTTTTAAAAAATTCAAACCTTTTTTGTGCCAACACTAATATTATTTTACTATATACCTATTTTGATATTATTTTGTAGATATTAATTCTATATTATATCAAAATGGAAATCTGTCTGTATATTAGGCCTACATGACTTTGAGGATATAAGAAGATTGGTTTAATTAAAGTTGTAGCTATCAAAAAAGATTTCTTCCTGTCATAATATAATTGAACATACATATTAAATCACCCTTTAAGCCTATTGTTTTTAACTTTTATATAATTTTTCATTATTATTTAAAAACTATTTTATTTTACTTTATGGTTCTAAAAAGAGTTGATAATTTTAATTTTAAATTTAATTGGGGTATTTAAGGTGTACTTTCTGAACCGAGTGATTATATCAGCCAGCACATAATAATTTCTATGCGTGAGAGTGAAAGGGCCTACCAATTTTGCCTGGAAAGATATTTTCACAACTTCCAGAGTTCTTTTACATGCCACAATCGACATGGGACCGGAGGCTTTACTTCCCATCTGAAGGAAGTTGTGCTACGGACTTTTATGGCTCAAGAAAAATCCGTCAACCCCGGTTGTTTACTCACGGAAAACCGGGTCCTGAAGCAACACACGCTCCCCCCCCCTCCCCCCCAAGACCACTGATGGGATGAGAAAATATGGACGGATGAATTAAAATAAATATAAATAGGAATAAGTAGTTTATGAAAGAGAATTAATTTAGAACAATCATTTATCATGAAACCAAAGTAAATGTATGAAATTGTCCTTAAGTGCTCTGAAACCAGGCCCCTTAATTTATTTTAATGCAACCACACTCCCTGTTTAGTAAGCAACAACTCTTTTCTCGCGCGTCTCAATGTTCGTTGTGAAATGTCACGCAGTATAGTGTTCCAGCAGGTTTTGTATGCAGTCTAATCATTAAAAACGCTTGACATGCGTTTAATCTCGTGAGATTAACAGGAGTGAATCC
Source organism: Timema bartmani (assembly GCA_902151455.1). Taxonomy (NCBI): domain Eukaryota; kingdom Metazoa; phylum Arthropoda; class Insecta; order Phasmatodea; family Timematidae; genus Timema; species Timema bartmani. The sequence continues at coordinate 47,085 of CABFWB010000099.1, forward strand.
AAAGTACATCCCAATTTTACGTATTGCCTGTCTTATATTTTAAAATAAATAACATCTCTCATTTAAATTGTTAGGGTTCGGCCAGACTGACAAGCGTGCGAGCGAGCGCGCAAGCGACTGGGTGGCCAGACTGGCGAGCGTGCGAGCGAGCGCGTGATTAGCAAATATCTCTCTATAGTTGTTGACGAGGAGGCTCCGAATCTTGGCTGAGTGAACTGAGGTTTTTTTTTAACAAGTGATTTATTGTTGTGGTTTTCTCCTCCTCTCCCCACGCTAATGGTGATTTTTATTTGTAAAGGCCTACTTTGATAATATTGAAGTATTTTAACATATCAGTTTTACACACATATATATGTATATATACACACAAGTATGGTTTATGATCTTACCAATTAAATTAGGCCGTTAGTAGCAAGTGTGCTAAACTTATCGATATTAATAAAAATGTCAGAATGAGAAGTTTTCCTAGCACTCAATGAACCAACATATAATAATATTGCCTAGCGCCTGTTAACTATACTGTATCGGGTCGAGCGCGCGCGCTTGAAAAATAGAACCAGTTCTATCTTTCAAGCGTGCGCGCTCAGTCGCTCCAGTCTGGCCACCTCTCATTACAACCAATGTGTTCTATTTTATATTTTAGTCACTCGCTCGCCCAGTCTGGCCACCCCTTTACCAATGGTAGCACTAGATAATACCACCCACCAACATTTAACAGTGTACTAACATGGAGTATGGGAGATCATTTAAGGGAGGAGGGGTAACTCAGCACATTCTGCATGGATTTGAACCCCTACCTCCACGTGTTCGGCAAACCAGACCAGAGGAGCATGACAACTTAGTCTGACAATATCTTGACTATTGCTCACACTGAAATAAAGTCGAACTCTATCAACAAGACCCTATAAGCTTACAAACCATACATTTTAAGTTAGCCTGTATAATTATATAAAAACAATTATGGGAAATAGAATTTATTTTGTTTTCAAGGACTCTTCAAGGGAAATGTTTGTTCTGAGATCAAAGTAAATTTTTAAAAACAAACATTAAGTGTTCTTCAAACAATTTAAGTATTTTTTTTTAACAGGGTCACCAAAACATTGATTATTATTTTGGGGTTTTAAAGTTTCTGTCCTTGCATTTTCATAATAAATAACGCAATAGAAGGATATTTCTATTCAAGAAAGGAGAACCCTTTGCCTTTAAGTTTTTTGAGCATGAACCCAGCTTTAGTTTACAGAGACCGCATGGATGACCTTCGAAGTCGCTAATCTCCCCTCCCCTCCCCTCCTCCTTCCATCATAACACTGAGCAAGTAATAGTTGTTTAGTCACAGACCCAACTGTATAGCAACAACACGTAAAAGGAAACTTTCAAAAGGCATCGTTTCATCTTTGGTAGCAACTGTGAGCGTCAAGGTGAAACTTGGTTACCTTCATAACACTCACATTTACTCTGCTCGCTGAAATACGGTGCAATATAAAGTCTGTTCAGCGTAGGAATTGTTTTCTGAAAGGCCTTTTTCCCTACCAGAAATCTATTATATAGTAGGATATTGGTAGGAAAAAAGACTTTTCAAAGAGTAATTCCTACCGTGAATGGAGTATACATACATGCACAGCTCTCTACCACCCTTCCTGGCTCTTGGCATGATTACACTATTAAAAAAAATAGCACCACGTCTTGCTAACTATTCGGCTTATTCGCTTATGCTCTAATTACGCTAGTGGTTTTATAAATTAAGAATTATATTCAGAGGAGTTATACCCACATTTGCATAGAGGGTGAGTGAAACAACTGTTTGGAAAAACCCCGCTCAGTACACCCGATTGAGATTCAAACCTCGAGCTCCCCGTCAACGGGAGTCTAGTCTACCGCAAGGTTAACGCGTTAGACCACGTGACCACCGAAGCGGGTATATTACACAATTGGGTAAGGGATGAGTAAGTTTTGTACGCATTCGTGTAAAAGGACAGTGGAAAATATTTTTAAAAATACGCCTCTTTACACCCACCGGGATTAAAAACCTGAGTTATCCGTCACCGGAGAGCCAAGACCAAATGAGACTTATGCTTTTGTACACGTGCCCACCAGCCTGGGACATATATTTTTTGAATCTAGGCTTGATGTACCAAGGAATAAGTTAGTTTGTAAGTAGTGCTATTAGCGGTACAAAGTCACCAAAGTTGTTTATTTTACATGTGCAGCCGAATGTTTTGTATATAGATTCTTCTTTTGACTTGTATTCTGATTGTATTTTGGCCCTTTATTACTATGTCTTCCAAGAAACCAAGAGCTGTTTTAAGCTTTAATCTACCTTGTATGATATAGCTATAAGTATGTGGAGTGTCATGGCAAGCCTAAGGGATATGTCTAAGGTGTAGAGAGGGCTCCTAGGAGTCAAAAGTATGTGCTAAAGAATTTCAAAGGTCCAGCAGTGAGAAGCCATTTAGGAAGAGCCACCCTCATATTCCCCAGCCCGAACTTGAGCCCCGATCTCATCAAATGAAAATCAGACTAGAAGAGCTTGACGTTTAGTTCGCGTGATCCCCAGTATAGGTCTGACTTAATCAATTGGTTCAGAAAGGTCTCATTAAATAACCTAAACTATATATATTTGCGATTTAAGAAAGGAGGTTAAGGCAATTCCCACTCTGCGAATAATACGAACAGGTAGTAAAACGCAGTGTTAAAATAAATAAGTAAAGCAAGCCTCACCTCTTAGGCCTCCCCCTTGAGCACACCACTGACACCATTAGTAGGCCTAGTAGAACCAAGGTCTTCTCCGTCTCTTTTGCTCCAACTAGTCACATGTACGGTTACGTGGCAATATCTTAAGGTGGGTTTAGATCAAACGATCAAGAACAGAGCAAGAGCATTCTTTATCGCTCTTTTAGTGTTAATGACCATCGAACAAACTGATACTACTAACTCGTTTACATCAAATGAGCTAGTCGTAGGACAGTGAATGAGAGAAAATTCGAGCGAATGTTTGTCGTGAACGCAGGATTAGACCTAGCAGCAGAGCTCCGGACTCTCTGTTCTTGAACCTTGTGATGTTGCCAATGTTTATATTGAAATGGATCTTTTAGATGTAGACAGATACCTCAATAAAAGAAAATATGATGAGATTAAACTCAAATTCCTGACTACTCCGTGGATTCCAGATGATTCGTTTCAATTTCCTGCAAGTGGAAAAAGAAATCTCCTGTTCCAAAGACAATGGCTGACCCGATTTCCCTGGCTTTTATACACTAAAAGTGATGGTGCACTTTGTTAATATTGCACTTTGTTTTCCAAAGACTTTGGCGGAAAAGGATCAAGTCTGAAGCTGAAATCGCTTGTGAAAGATTCATATAAAATCAGGAAAGATGCCCTAGAAGAGTTTAAAACCCATGACAACCACAATAATTATCATAAAGAGGCAATGATGATTGGTAGTAACTTCATAAAAGTATCAAGAAACGAAAACTTAGACATTAGGAATTTTGTTGATTCTGTAAGGAGAAAGCAGGTGGAATAAAACAGGGAAAAATTATCTTCCATAGTTGAAACTATTAATTTTATTGTCGGCAGGAGTTTGCACTCAGAGGAACCAACGATGCTGGACCAATTTTGGTCAAAGGTGATAAGCCAGTCTGCAATGATGGACATTTTAGAGCACTGTTAAGGATGTGAATGAAATTTGAAGATACTCGCACCGAACGAAATAATCCTTTTATAAAATCCGCTCAGTCGAGCCCGAGCCCGAAGGATAGCTCCACGGAACTTTTCGCGCCAATGGCGCTGACTTCAGGTAATTGGGGAGAGGGGGGAGGGGATATAATTAACTGTTAACTGACGCAGTTTTTGGAATGTGGACTCTCCTCCGCCTCCTTGATCTTACTTCTAAGCACAAATTTGTCCAATTTTTTCAGGAATTCTCGAGTTTTAACAAACAAACTATAAATAAACGCACTGATCATTTATTTATGCTATTGATCACGACACAACAATGAAGGAACTAAAAACTGACTGACTCGGACACTGCACGACATAAACAATAGAAGGTGGAATAAATAGGAAATTCTCACAGTGGGAATCTGAACAGAGACTGCTGAGTCGATACTGCGATAATACTCGATAGCAGCGTTCGATTCCGGGCTCTTTGAGATTGTGCTGATCGTGAACGTACACTACAGCTATATATGTGTGAACTAGGCAAGAAGAGGGTGACCTGGTGGTTTAGGGGTAAGGTGTCAGACTTCTGTGCTGGGGGTCCAGGGTTCAATCCTCGGTCCCGGCACAGATTCATCTGATTGCCAAAACCCTTCCTTCACCTCTGACAAGATGTGTATTAATCACAACTTGTGAATGTGTGAGATGCCAGTCCTCCACCGTGGTTTGGATCACACGTTAAACTGCAGGTCCTACATTCCATCTCACAATCACCCTACCATTAAAAATTAGCCATAAGCGCGTATAACCCGAACGGGTCGTAAGACGTGGTGCTGATAATAATAATAAAATGAAGTGTCCATATCGTGTTCAAAATGCAAATTATTTTATAAACATCAAGGAACACTTGTATCTTGTGACACATTTGTCAACGAATTCAAATTGTTGCACACATGGAGATTTTGGAGGAGGAGGAGGAGGAGGAGGAGGGGGGATTACACTATGTCCCTCCTAGGAAATTTTAGAGTGGGCAAAAATCACCTTGCCCCCTCGAAGTCAGTGCCACTGGTTTGCACACTTTTTTGTCATTTAGAAATTCTAGAAAAATTTGGCCAAATATAATCGCCCACCTAAGGAATGTTCGCTACATGTTTACACCAAGATAATTTAAACGATGTGGGGGAAGATTGAGCGAGCATTCACTCGCTTGGTATAAACGCACCTTTACAGTAATCAACAATAAAGAAACCAGTATATGAACCAGTCACTGCCGCTTGTCCACATTGTATGTTGTAGCGTTTCGCGTGACCTTTTCCAAGACAAACTTCGCGTTACATAGAGCAATCGACTCAAGTGTTTTCATGAGCAAGGAACAGAAGTACCGATAAGCTATGGATACATAGCGGGTCGAATAGATACAAGGCCATGATATATATAATTTATAGGATGTGTATCCATCTTATCCGCCTCGGCGAAGAACTTAGCTAACGCACTGGTTTCGTGTTGAGTTAGACTGCCGAGGACAGGTATCTCGAGGTTCGAATCTCAGTCGGGTGAACTGGGGTGGTTTTCCTTAAATGGTTTTCCACTCTTCATCCACGCAAATGCGAGTTTACTTCCTCTAAAAATTCAACCTTCCCAATTCCTAATCCATTAGCGTAATTAGTACTTAAACGTACAACCCAAACGGGTAATAAAAAGCGGTGCTAAATAGTAAAAAATGAAATGTATCCGTATTTCCGTGGAGGTAGAGTGGATAAACAATTTGGGAAAACCACCCTCAGTAGACCCAACCAAGATTCTGCTGTGAAAATAGCGCTTAGATCACCCAGCCACCAAAGCGGATGCCACGATATTAAATATACCAGAAATAACATTATAATGCCCCATACACATAGACATGGTTCTCGTACAGTCAAATTTTCAAAGGAATAACCTTATTTGACAGCTAGTAAATTTACTAGATTTACTTTCATTTATTCATACGCAATATCATGTCATCTGAAGTTGTCACTTTATATTATTAATACCTATGAAATAAGAATAGTATTTTATTAACATGTAATTTATTTATCGCAAAAAAAAAAAGTTTGTATTCTATATTTAAGGGTCTTCCTTTGAAAATTGAACTATACTAATCCATTTGAGAAACTTATAACAAAATATTAGGCACACATTCACAAGGTAGGCCTAATTGTTTTCATCTTTGTTTTATAAATAGTTTTTTTTTATTTATTCACCAAGTCTAACAACAGTTCAGGTTTTACTTTTCAATGTCAATTAAGTCAATAGGTTAGGGAAGATAAAGGTAGAATTTAGCGGAAATGTACTTATATTTGCGTGGAGAGAGAGTGGGAAACCAACTAGGGTAAAACTCCCTTGATATGCCGGGATGAGATTCGACCCCGAATTCCCCGTCACCAACATATCATAATTCATTAACTTGATAAAAGCACATACTCAACGGCGCAGGTTTTTTAATAGTTAAATGTTATCAATATAAGTATAATTATTTCAGAAAATTGTTTGGGTTTGTATGAATTTAAAATATCCATATATTTATAATCAGACTGACATATTTTTTAAATTATAAATTCATCCATAAAATACATTTAGTAAAAAAATACTTCCTTTAAACTTTTTTTTCAAAACAAACATGTTTCGCTTGACTTATGTCTGAAAAACAAGAAAATCTATGTTCAATTTGCAAATGTTAGAACAAAAGTGACTCTTATGCGCATCCGTATTTATTTAAAAACATTGCTTGGAAAGATTTGAGCTACTAGCAATTTATTTTTTATTACTACGTTCTACTACCTGTTCAGGTTATAAGCATACTACCAAATTACGCTTATAAGCTTTGATAAGAGCCACTTGTTTTACTAACAGTCAGTCAGATAGTTGTTTGTTCACATAGTTTATTGTAGACTTATATTGAATTCAGCACTGAATTAAGTAAGGAAACATTGTCCGTTTGTGTGGGTAATTAAAGAAGCTAGGTTGTACTGCGAGTAGAAATGTCAGTTTGAAAGTGTTTCTTTAATTTTCCGGAGAACCTAAAAAGAAGACTATTTGTATACATATCCCAGCTATATTTTAACTAAACCACATATTTTAATTGTGCTGTACCAAGAAAATAGTGATTAAGGTGAGTCCTATTTCAATTCCCGGTGATGCCGACCAAAATATTTAACACGTAAGAGCTGGTTTGTTCTGCTGTTCATATAGGCTACAGATATAGAAGCTAGGACTAGACGTGTAGTATTAGACGTACTATCCTTGGATAGTGCTGTTTGAAAAGCGTATGTTGGTATGTTGATATAGTTTGTGTGTGTGTGTATATAAAGTGCACTTTAAACATCCTATTAAATTTAAAGGAAGCATTCCCCGAAGATAAGCTATCACTTTTCCCGGGCAGTCTATTCTCCGACCATGCTCTATCCCGAGACAGGAAGCTAGCTATTCTGTGATTGGTCCACAGCTTGGCTCGTGGGAGACCCAAGTGTTTGCATGGGGACAAGGTCAGGACGACATTAGCATGTGATACTTTGTGAGTTGATATGTAACACAATCAGCGTCATAGAGACACTCCACTACCCTAAAAAAAATGTGGACACCTCAAAACCACATCGGTCTACTCGCGGAATAAGTCGTAGAAATCGTCTGGTCTGGTTTTCAGGTGAAGAGGAGGTTGGAGATCAATGCACGGCCGAGTGTACCTAGGTATTTTACCTTCTACTCACTTTCCGTGAAAATGTCGCAAACATTTCCTCTAAAAGTTCTACCTTCCTTTTATCTACTAAATTAGTGTTGTTACATGCGTTCCTGGAAGGGTATTAGGACTTGGTAAAAGAAATACTCGGTTAAAATAGGTAAACACAATAGAAATTAAACAGGTGGGATTCGAACCCTGACCCTTTCATTAAATAAGGGTGTCTTAAAAACACTGGGCTACGGGATATTAATGATATTATTTCAATATCACTAAAACACTTCGTTCCCACCACAATCGTTATTGTTTACAAAGTCTCAGTGACACACACGCGCGTGTGTGTGTGTGTGTGTGTGAAACAATGACCCCGTCTCCCCCTAACCGATCATCAACACCCCAAATACTGTCACTGAATATGTGTCATATGTATAGGCTACATTTTAAAACCAGGCCTACTCGCGACGGTTATCCCGTGGTATAAATTGCAAGCTCATATAGTCTGTTTTACCGGTGAAGGGGAGGACGGGGTTTGAAGCTTATCTGTGTGTACCGAGGCTGGTAGCATACCTAACCTACCTAAATTGTTTCCCCGCTCTCCCTACACGAAAACGGGGATACATTTTTTTGAATTTCAACTTCTCCATTTCTACCACATTAACAAAATCGGGGAGTGGCGTTTTGTCTTTTTATAGTAGCATTGTATGAAAGGCCGTAGCATTTGATTTTAATTAAGCTCCTAAAACCTACCGAGAAGGGTTGATCCATTCTTCTACTGACTATTTTTTTTTTCCATCTACTGGCCTAGGAATATCCTTCGATACACATAAACACATGTCTTGACCTTTTAATAGCACAAAGGCGTAGCCTACAAGGTTGGCAACATAGCTATTGTGTTGCTGACTTTTAAGGGGGTCCCTTACTTTTAAGGGAAATATTATACTCACACTGCTAGGATATATTATGGGAATGGCAGTTATGAAGCTTCGAAACCACTAAAAAAAATCCTTAATTTATCTTAAAATGTTCTGTTGTAATTCTTTTAAAAACTACTCTATTTGTTTGATATAGACAGGCCTATGGTTTTTTATATTTATAAAGATTTGTAATTCTATACGAAAATGTTGATATTTTCGAATTCAATATTGACACAAACCATATATTACGAACATTGTAAACCAATTCTTAATCGCCTCTGGAATTTCTAGACGTTTGTCATGGGTCTCAGATCTCCGGTAGGTAGACACTTTAAGAGTTCATCTCACAGATAATCAATCGGCATAAATGGCTTCAGAGGTGGACTGGGAGGTTTCAATCGGCTCAAGACAACAAATATGACGGCCCTTATCATAAATATCACTCAATCTATGTTTTAAGTGGACGCTAAAGTGGCACGGTAAAGTATTTATATTTTTATTACTAGTAAATTTAATCCCGAGGCATGTACAAAATATGTTATTTGGTCATTATTCAGTTCACTTAAAATATCAGCAGAAAGTTTCTTTTTCATATTTAAACATTTAAAAATGATCCTCTACACCCTACTTGTGTAGATTACAAAGCTAGTAACTGTCAGTATTATCTAAACATATGCGTTTAGCTTAAGAAATTGTTAATAAACAAAATAATAAACAACACAGGGGGCGATTTTAAATTTAATTCCATCGTATCTCTTCACTAAAGATGTATTATGGGCACCCTCAAACCTATTCACAGGAACTTTTGACTAGAATTTAATAAAATCAGTTAGAATTGAATGGACAGCTTTATTTTAGTCTTAAAATAGTTGCACCAATCCTAATCAAACCAGCCCATCGGGACATCTTGTGTCCCAGTGGTCCAGTCAACCATTGGTTTCAGTTGTATATAAAGATGTAAAAAAAAAAAAATTCACTTTGAAAAATGTTCAAACAATTTAAATGAAAATAAAATAAATAAGATTTCCAAAGTTTACTAATTGTATCTCAGTTTAATGGCTGGGTGTTTAGTTTATTAGCTGTACTGTCCCTGCTTAGGTGAATTTTATCAATCGTTTGCCGAACAAAACTATCCACAATTAGTAGAGAGCTATTATTATGTTACTAAAATTAATTTTGAAGAATGAACTTTTTTTAGATACATTTTAAATTGTGTATTGGTGTAACTATAACGTCTTCCGGTTAAGGCTGATCTCAATAACTCTACGTCATTACAATGGAAATATATTATACTACCTATACATTATGTAATCATCCTTTCGAACTATCAGTCCAAAAATTATCTTGTCACTTTAAGGTCAAGGTTAATTAATTCACTTGATTCATTTCTCTTCTCGGATAAAATCTCGTTTAACTTGAACAACTCTTGTAAGTTCCAGTTTAAAACGTAGCTAAGTCGTTTAAGCCTCTGCAAAACGCAAGGAAAAAAAGAAAATAAATAAAAAGAGCCGATTTTCAAAATAAAATAAATAAGTGGTACGGTGCACCGCACACACTTTCTCTATCCTTTTTCTAGAAATGAAGACATTTACTTAAGACTTAAAGCATAACAATTAATTCCCGAGATCCGAGACCCCTTTTTAAAAATTAGATTGGTCAATAGCTCGGAAATAATTGGTATTATAAACATGTATTTTAAATAAAGATTTTTTATAGTTAATATTAGCAAAACTTTACAATGATAAGCTATTAAAGAACCATAGGAGTAATTTTCAAGGGAAAATGAGAGCTTCCTTTTTGTTTGTAATGTTAAACAGTGTCTATATACAAATTTAAATCAACCGTTGGAGTAGAATTTGTGAGCATTGATTTTTTTTCCCTCTTTTTTCCTTTAGTAAACAGCCCCTAATTTTAGGGATGGATATCTAATTCCAAAAACTCCTCGGAGGAACCTGATAGAAATCCTATTTATCAAGATACAGACACACAGACATATAGAAGGCAATGCAAAACAACTTTTTCGGGTTCAATGGGTTGTAAAACGTCGATATCCATCAAAATCTCGAATTCGATTTATTTGACGATCACAATATTTTCTCTAGCCGAAGAATCGTGAGAAAGTAAAAAGGTTTAATGCGACCAAACGTAGAAGTTTATTCTAGAAAAATGACCTTCGGATTGTGGACTTCAGTGTCGGATAGTTGAATTATTATTGAGGCTTGACAACATATATTGTATGTGTTAAAAAAAGAAAGAAAAGAAGCCATATTTGATTGACTTTCTAAATTGAATGCAAAGTCAAAGAATAACCTGAATGGTTCAATAGGTTAACAAAATAACAAATTATACTATTATTTTAGCTATAGATGCCTTTGTATTCATCCTGTTATCTGATTATTACAATTGTTGGTGTTATTGTTTATTGTCACATGTTGCTGTCTAAGATTTAGCTAGTTTGTAAGACTATATCCCTGTGTATGTATTCAACCCGTTGCCAAGACATTACATTTTTCTGGTGCTATGTTGGGTATTTAATTTTTGTTCTCCAAGGCTAAGTCACATTTTAAATATACATTATTGTGTATTTATTTGTTCCTCCTGTTGTCAATAAATTACACTTTGTGGTTCGAGTTTTTATATGTTCGAGTCTTTAAACCTATATTGGTCCTTTTATCAAGGTAAGATATTACAATTTTTGATTCTAGTGTTGTGTATTTGCGATTATGTTAAGTTAGTTTGTAATAATATATCTGTGTATGTGTCCGGTTAATTAGTCATGTATTACAGTTCCTTGTTATACTGTTGGGTGCTTAGTGTTGCTGTCCTAGGTTAAGAAAGTTTTTAAGTCTACATGCCGGTTTATGTGTTAATTCTGTTACTGAGATTTATAATCCCTTGCGCTAGAGTTGGATGTTTAGTATTTTTGTTCAAGTTTAAGTTAGTTTGTAATTTTAGAAACCCTTAGTTAAGCATATATTTGTTTTGTTATCTACACATGGCACATGGTGATGCTAGTGCTAGGTTAATTTAGTTTGAAAGTCTAAACGCTTTTAAGCGTGGTTGTCTGTCTTTGAGGCCCTTCCTGTATTTATATCCCAAGTCTACTCGTAGTGTTATTGTCCAAAAGAATTCGCGATGACTTCACAGAGTTCTTTTTTTTTTACTGTTTCGGCAGTTAGGTGTGTCTGGCGTATAGCTTGACCTTCACACAAGACGACGACTCTCCATCAAAACTCCAGACGTGCGAGACATAGTACCAACTTGTTTTACTAAGTTGCACGAGACGTACATTCTCTTCGAATACTTATAGAACCCGTGGTTTGTGACGAGCGTCATCCGGGTTACCGAAATGAATGAATCTAGAGGACTATACTGTTACGTAAGGTGAGAATTTCTCCCAAACTATAAGGGTCAGTCTCCGAAATAAAGATTAATGTCCTGGATTGATTTCAAACTTGTTAAATAGATGCATGTATTTTAAAATTCATATGGGCCGAATGAAAATGTTTTAGTCAAGTCAGTTGTTTCTAGGTTTAAATGTGAAAATCTGTCAACAATGCACATCATTATAACCGGTGATTAGTATTTCTCACTAATTCGGACTTTTTACTTTCTCTTGACATTTTGGAGATAAAAGTATTGTGATCGTAAGAAAATGTAAAAAGTGTTGACATTTCATCCCTAAAACAGAAACAGTGATTTTTGTGGTGACATATGTTTCTCTATCTGTATTTTGGCCTAGAGCTGAAACTATTTTACCGGTCGGGTTAAACTATGTTGTTACTGCTTTCCTAATGTTCTCCCCGATGAATTTTTGGAATGATGTCTTCAACCCTAAAATTAAGAGTAGTTTACAGAGAGTAAAAAAAAAATATTTTTTTTTCAAAATCCGTTCTAATGATTTTGATTAAATAATGTATGTACTGATAAAAATTACAAGCAAAATTGAAATCCTAATTTTACCATGAAAATGACTCTTAGGATAATTTACATAAGCGCCGAGTTTCAATTTTGATCATATCTACGTAACTATTTGATATACAGAATAGCTTATCGTAAAGTTGTAGGCCTGTTATTAAAAATAAAAATATTTTATTTGAAAAAATATTTATTTACAAAACAAAAACTTTTTAAGCTATAAGTATAAAAAACATATATATATATATTAATATGTACTTTACTAAGGTATTTTAAATATGGGAGAGCTGGCGTCTAGGGGTAAGGTGTCAGACTTTTGTGCTGGGGTCCGGGATTCAATCCTCGGTCCCAGCACATACTTATCTGATTGCCAAACCCTTACTTCCCCTCTGACAATACGTGTATTAATAATCACAACTTGTGAATGTGAGGAGTGCCAAGCCTCCACCGTGGTTCGGATCTCACGTTAAACTTTAGGTCTTCCATTTCATCTCATAATTACCCTACCATCACACATTAGCGTAAGTGCGTACAACCCAAACGGGTAGTAAGACGCGGTGCTGCTGCTAATAATAATAATAATAATAATAATAATAATAATAATAATAATAATAATAATAACCTTTTAATATTTCCCTTTATAT
>CABFWB010000099.1:62645-158749 GCA_902151455.1 Timema bartmani
GAAGGGTGATCGCGGGACCTTTGAGAAAATTAAAGCAGAGTGGAGAAACGAAGGGTGATCGCGGGACCTTTGAGAAAATTAAAGCAGAGTGGAGAAATGAAGGGTGATCGCGGGACCTTTGAGAAAATTAAAGCAGAGTGGAGAAATGAATGGGTGATCGCGTAACCTTTGAGAAAGTTAAAGCAGAGTGGAGAAACGAAGGGTGATCACGGGACCTTTGAGGAAATTAAAGCAGATTGGAGAAACGAAGGGTGATCGCGGGAACTTTGAGAATGTTAAAGCAGAGTGGAGAAATGAAGGGTGATTGCGGGACCTTTGAGAAAGTTAAAGCAAAGTGGAGAAATGAAGGGTGATCGCGGGACCTTTGAGAAAGTTAAAGCAGAGTGGAGAAACAAAGGGTGATTGCGGGACCTTTGAGAAAGTTAAAGCAGAGTGGAGAATCGAAGGGTGATTGCAGGACCTTTGAGAAAGTTAAAGCAGAGTGGAGAAATGAAATGTGATCGCGGGACCTTTGAGAAAGTTAAAGCAAAGTGGAGAAATGAAGGGTGATCGCGGGACTTTTGAGAAAGTTAAAGCAGAGTGGAGAAACGAAGGGTGATTGCAGGACCTTTGAGAAAGTTAAAGCAGAGTGGAGAAATGAAGGCTGATTGCGGGACCTTTGAGAAAGTTAAAGCAGAGTGGAGAAACGAAGTGTGATTGCAGGACCTTTGATAAGTATTTTAAGTTGATCGAGGCTCATCTAGGTTGATGAGCCCAGATGTAGGCCCTACAGTATCTTATCACTTTAATTATCTCCCTACTTTCTATTTACCTAATTTATGGTCACTGTACAATAACATGAATTTAAAAAACATGACTATAGGGTGCATTTTGTTATATTTAAATGTGAACTACATTTTCCGGATCCCATGCTTGACTTTTTTTTTAAGTTGTCTTCAAAAATGCCAAGAAAAAAATAGTAGCTTTTTTAAAGGTATTGTTTACATCTAATGATGGGTAGATTGGGGCTCAGATACCATTTGGGTTTACCAAGGGTATTACTTATCTTAAATATATATTTAACACTTTCTTTATTCGCAAATGCAAGCACGTTTAACCTACATTCCTCCTTCCTACAACATTAGTGTAAATCTACTGATAGGATGGATGGGAATGAAAATGCAACCAGACGTAAAACCCTAACGGATAGTAAGTAAGACGTGGTGCTAAAAAAATAATCCACGCAGATCTCAAACAGATTCACGAATTGAACAGTTATTCCGGTTGCATGGAATTGACATATTTTGTAAATGAAACGGTAGGATAAGTTGTACTTAATTATTTTCATATGTTTGAAATAATTGAAATCATATATAGGGGCAGAAGAAGGTAAATTTGTGAAACAGAACATTAATTTTGAGTGGAGTTTATTTTAACTGTGCCTTTACTACCTGTATGAGCTACCCGCATATCCACACTAGAGTAAAAATTGTAAGGATGAGAAAGGTTAATTTTTTGAGAGAAAGTGTACCAAGCATGAGTGTAAAGGGAGGGGGCTAAACTATTTGGGGGAGGAATACTTTAATAAATGCAGCCGGGATTTGAACCCTTACCTCCCCTTCAGTGGAAAATAATAATAAACGGGAATGGTGATATAGTCCACGTGCTCAGCGCTGTAGTTTGGATGACAAGAATAAAAACCTTTTCAGACATAGAAATTTAAGACATCAATTTTATATGCCCTTATATATTGAAGGCTATATTATTCCCATGTAGCCCCCTTTGGCGGCCGCATGGTCTAAAGCGTCACTCTTGCAATAAACTAGATTGTCGATAACTGGGAGATCGTGGTTCGATCTCTGTCGGGTGTACTGAGGGTGGTTTTTCCAAAATAGTTTCACACTCAAATGTAGGTACACTTCCTCTAAATTCTACCTTCCTCATCCCTAACTCATTAGCATAATTAGTAAATAGGCGTATAACGTGAATGGGTAGTAAGACGCGATGCTAAAAAAATTGTTTGCAGGATTAATAAAATGATAATTTAAATTATGAACACTCTCTTAATATATTCCTCTTTTTTTTATAAAAATAAGCATTTAACCTAAATCTTAGTACCACAACGCAAGGTATGACAGAACATCGTACTTAATACTATGCACCACACCAACCTTATCGCTGCTTTGTCTAAAAATAGATATATATATTTACTCAAAACTTGAAAAATAGCTTTGTGAAACGAAATAATAGAAATTGTTGGAGAAACATTCAACCAAAGAGTATAAATGAAATAATATGAACTGTTACAGAACAAATCTAGAAGAAGATAACACCTCGATCCACCCGACTTCAATTTAAAAAAATATAATTATTTGCTAGTATCTCTAAAACAATCTGTTTTCTAAATAAGATTTAAAATAAAGATTTTTTATATTTTATCACAACTTTGCAACGATAAGTAATTTCTTATCTCAAAGAATTGCAAAGATATGATCAAAATTATAAATTCCCGTTGATGTAAAGTATCCTCAAATCTATTTTCATGGGAAATTGAGAGTTTCCAATTAATTTGTAATGTTAAACAATGAATGGATAAGAAATTTAATCAAAATCACTAGCGCAGATTTTGAGAAAATAGATTTTTTTTGTTCTTTTCACCCTTTATTTAAACTACCTTTAACTTTAGGGTTGGATATATAATTTCTAAAACCCCTCTAAGTAACCTTATGAAAACCCTAGATTCCAAGTTTTAGCCCGATAGATAAAATGGTTTCAGCTCTAGTTCCAGTAACAGACAGATAAACGGCATCGCGAGGAAAAAAAAAAAAAATCGGGTTCAGGAGGCTATGAAACGTCGACTTCCATCAAAATCTCGAGTTTTTTTTTTTTCTTTGCGACGACAGAGAGGCGTGAGAAAGTAAAATGTGAGCTATATAAAATATATCGTATCAAACAGTTTCCGTGACAACGGATCTCACCATATTACCCAGTGTAATACAAAGCAGATTTTAACCGTGGAAAGTGGAGAATGACGTAAGAATACAGGGAAAAATAAGATATTCAAAATATATTTCGCGAGCGAGCTCAGGCGAACAGCAATTCAGGGTCTACTCGCCAGTGCAGTGACACGACTGCGCCTGGGAAGACTTGGCCCTCGACATTTACGACTGGGACTACGCCTGAGATGGCTATGTCTGGGACAACAACACTGGGAGAGGGACGCCGCAAATCGCGACTCAAGGAACAGAAAGAACCAGACGCCAGTAGGCTGTTAGATCGGAGCCAGGTGAGGGGTTTATTGGCATATAAGGTAAATTACTTTCAGTACACAGAGAACCAGGACGGTAAATCGGCAGTAGAGGCTCGTGTTTATTTTTTTATAATATACACGATCTAGTCATGAATAGCAGAGGTGGATGTGATGCAAGATTTGATGAGGGTCAAAGATGGCTGATGTAGCCCAAACAAGAGGTACTCTCCGACGTTGAAATACGGGAGCGACAAAAATGTCTGCTTCTGAGGCAGACACTACTAATGGCTGATGATAAAAAGTTTTATTCGAAATCTTGAGGTAGTGGAGGAGAACGATAGGTTTGTAGGTGACGAAAATAATATCACCGAGAGGGCGAAAGGATGTTGGCCAGGGAGTCAGCCGGGACTACCAGACAGAACAACTGGTGATGGCATCGCAATGAATAAGGGGGCTACAAGTGCTTCTGCCAGGGAAGAATTTAGTATTGATGGAACATGAGTGTCTAAAGTGCTGACGGATAAACCTCCAGATGGCGTCTGTGACGGAACGGCTGGTTTCAGTGGTAAAAAGTTTGAGGGAAACCCAGCCTACCCGAAATGAGAGCCATGTAGCTAAATTTAAAATTTGAAGCCAATGCCAAACCAAGCAGTAATGTCCCCTCCAGAAGGTGGTACGTGCAACATGCCAGTACCGCATAGAGCAGTAGATATGAAACCCGCCATCATATTTAGTAAAGGTCTAGCTTCTAACGGAAATTACGCCAGCGATAGCCCAACACCTAGGAAGCAACCGGAGTTTCCCACCGGGGTCACTCATATAGCAATTGCCAACAGGTTTGAATCAGGAACCACAGGTACAAAACAGCATCAACTTTCGGCAACTATTACAAAACCTGTTGGTATCTGTTCATCAACCATGGCAGGGGAACGAACTCATCACCCAAATGGTGAACAGCCTGGCCAAGAGAAGGCAAGAAGTCGCGGACAGGAGAATGGAGATCGGCCATAAGAGTCAGGTTAAGCAGGGATGACGAACCATTGGACCTACGTACAGAGATCGAAGGATCGATGCCATCCTGATAAGTTTAAGTTGGGTGCCTTGTCTTAATAAGAACTCACCAGCTGTCTTCAGCCCTTGTTAGGGAAATCAAAAAACCTTTTCCTCTCTGTATGAGGGTGCAGGCCATTTAAGAGCCATTAGAGTAAATGCCTATGCTACGAAAGAAGTGGGTTAAAATAGGTTTATGGGCACATACAATACTATCCACCTTAAATAATACCACTGCAGCGAACAGTGAACACGCTGGCTCCAGTTGGATCAAATAATGTGAGGCGTGTGTTTGTTTACTTTGCTTTTCATGTAACTAAGACAAGGGATTCCTGGAGTACTGGGTTAGTTTACCAGATAGTTATAAGGGGGTTAATTTAATTAATGTATACACGTGGGGTGTTAGATTAATTGCTTGAAGGTTCTCAAGACAAGGATACCCATGGTTTATTAAACTAAACTTCAGAGTTAATGTAATTAGGATAGGTGTTTTAAATAATATTTTCTAGACATTATAACTATACGGCGTGAAAATAGTCAATCGTTAGGTAAGCCCTTAACATGGAATAATAAAAATATAAGAATTTTACGGTAGAGCGGTATTTACTTATTTTTAAAGTGTAAGTAGAGAAACTACCTATGAAAGGAAAGAGAAGAGAAGCTTATAAGGGATAGTAACAGTACCTATCTCTTTAAAGGAAAAAAGACGGGTGATTCGTGTCCTGATAATTTTGTAAAGTGTAGTGAAAGCTAAATGAACAAAGGTAATTTTAATTTGTGTTAAGTTCATTCGATAGTGAAAATCACAAAGATTATATTAGTATATAACATTTTGGCAGGGAATTTAACATAGGTGGGTGGGCGTTGGGGGCTATCTTGGAAAAAGATATCATGTATCAATGGATCAGCCCATTCTAGTATCACTGACCAGGTAATTAGGCCAGTGCCGCTTTATATGGGTGTCATTATTTGTATCTGACCCTCTGCCTCAGCCTGGCATATTATGTTCCTTTCAGGACCATTTAAATTGTTCGCCAAATCAATAAAATTGCAATAATAAATATTATCTTAACATGTAATTAATGCTTTTATAAAAATAAAACATATAGCTGAAATATTATTAACACGACGCAAGGTAAATCAGAATATTTAATAAAAGGTGAATGATGTAGAACTAAACAAATCAATTCAGGATGAATTAAATATTTCATATAGCAGTTTTGCGAGTTACTAAAACCAGTTCAAACGAGTCGATCCCACATTTTACCTGAGGGTGAATTTAAGTTGCCTCGCAGTTTATTCATGTCATAACTAAACATCCCTAGTAGGTGCGGGGGTAGATTGAGTGGTCTTTCATCCATGGGTGCACAGACTAAACATCAAGCTCGTAAAGTCTGATTTGTCAGTTGGGAGTATTAAGGGTGGTTCTTCCTTAATTCTTTACTACTCTCCTTCCAAGCCAATGCGCATACATTTGATCTTAATGGTATCCTCCTCATCCCTACCCAATAAATATGCTACCGTGTATAAAAAATAAGAAAAGAAAATTGTTTTATAACATAATTTTGTCATCACTAACGTATGCAAGGGTAGGTAGAATAAGCTATCTTTCAATATACAGTACTCATGTTCTAATGAACGAGACATCACTAGTAAGTGCAGGAATAGGCTAGTTTATCTCTCTCACGATGACTGATACCTTAGCACGCCCTTCTACTGATAAAAGAGTACCGGGCTCAATTCTTAACATGCTTGAAAATGTTATCATTTTCTAAATAATTGGTCTTCCATATTATTCAATGTGATGAACTAATGTCAGTTTGTGGGTCGTGTGGTGAAAAATCAGTCCATGCAGAAAGTGACCGTTGAATATACCATGTTAAATTTGTTAAATATATTATGAATGTAATGAAGTCATTAAGTGCAGGAGGTGGAGATATACTAAATTAACGGTATTGATTGGAATGATCAACATCACTAAAAAATACCTGAAGAGAGGTAAGTCGGGTTGTTATACAGAACACTTTCGCTTCACGCAATGTCTTAAACACACGGGTTTAACCTTACTTAATTCAGTAAAGAAATTCGTAGCTAAATAATGTCAACTATACATAATATTCGACACACATTCACATAGTCATTATTTTTATCCTTAATTTGTGAATGGTTTAATATTAACAAAACAATGTTACTTCACGGAATGGTTTGTGTAGGTGCAAATTAAAAGTTAAATAAATGTATATTTTGAAACCACCCGACGTATTTTTTTTAAATATAAACCCTTTTGCTCTTAAGACAAATAAATCGCTGCTCAATTTTCTAATGCAAGAATACTAGTACAGTATATCTTCTGATTATGTGTCTGTACTTAAACATCGCTGAAAACTAAGACCTGCAATTCTATCAAACTAAGGTCTGTTCAGCGTAGGAATTGTTTTCTGAAAGGCCTTTTTACCTACCAGAAATCTATTATATAGTAGGTTATTGGTAGGAAAAAAGACCTTTCAGAGAGTAATTCCTACCGTGAATGGAGTATACTCGCCCCAGTGGGAGCGCGGCTACATCTAAAACTCATCTGGTCTTAATTTTCCACTAATTGGGAGGTCAGGGTTTACAATCCCAGCTGGGTGCCCTGAGGGTGGTTTTCCATAAATGGTTAACCACAATCCCTCCGCATTAAATGTGGGTACATTTATTTTAAGAAATTCTTATATTTCTTCTCCTTAATCAATACAATCAAACGCGTTAATCCCGAACAGGTAGTCAAAATAAAAGTAAATACAAACCTCTACAAAATCACACACAAGTTTCCATTAAATCTACTTGTTTCAATCAAGTACACCATGATAGTTGTCAGACACAGTTTACTTGTACTTTATTAAGTACGGAAACATTTCAGGGCTACCTAGAAGAGGGGAAGGGTGGATCTAGTGGGGCAATCCAACCCAATACTTCACTTCTGGGGGTATTCAAACATCTTTTAAGCAGAATATTTAGCCGCAGCCACAACACAAGTGCCTAAAAGAAAACATATTTTTTTTATCTTTGTTTTACTGATTTTATGACTAGTTCTATAAATAAATAAAAATATGTAGCTTAGTAATGTATGGAAAACTCTCTAAATCTGTTTACCATGTAGATAGTTTCAATTAAAGAAGGGTTGAATCCTTAGTCCTATATTTCTTAATTCCAAATCTGAAATATTCTTTCGAAGCTAAAATACAAATGCGAATCCTCATATTTTTTAAGATGTACAATTTTAGTTAAAAATATATAAAATTTAACTGACAAATTATATTTTGTTTGAAATATCTACTACGCCATTAACCACAAAGAGAACTTTTTTAATAAATTAATTATATTAACACTTTTTTTAAAATTATTTTGTTACTTTCCCGAACTACACAAGTACATATAATTCCTTTTACTAATAGCTTAAAATTGTTATTTGAAGTCAAAAGCTTTATAATTGTAATCAAGATAAAAAAAAAATTGAGATTTTTTACGAATCTTAAATCTCTGGAATATCATAGGATTCAAGGGATTGAGGATTAAAGTGTCCCATCTGTAATTTAAATATTGTGTTGGTAAAATTAATCAAGATCATCATTTAGTTTAATTATTTTGGAGAGCGTAAAACTTCCAATTCTCTAAGCCCCTTGAATCCTATGGGCGGTCCTGAGCATTGTTCATGTGCATGGGACTGACGCTCTTGCAACGAGAAGAGGTATCCAGTTCGAACGCGACCAGACTATTTGGCGAGTCTTGAATAGGCGGCGCAACATAGTGGAACTAGTTATACATGTATCTCCTCACGGACATCTCCGCAAAGCAGATCCTACGAACCTGTTCTTACTCAACATTTCATAAGTTATTGCCAACTACTTCGAGCTACCGCGCCTCTAATGGTTTCAATTAACATACCCTCATTTACGGGGATTTATTCGTTAAGTTTCTGGTACTGGAATATAGTTTTAAATATATATTTTACCAGGGATTATCAGGGCACGTGGACTAAACGTCAAGATCATTGGTTAGGCTGACCGGTGACGAGGAGGACGGGGTTTGAATGCAAGTAGTTTTTTTTCCTTAGGGGTTTACAACTCTCCCTCCAAGCATATACGTAGGAGTGGTAGCCAGTGACAGCCAGCAATAGATTTTTATTGCAAACATTGGTTGAAGGTCACTAATGTTAACCAATGTGGAAATAATAATTATGTCCCTATTAGTACTAGAATATCAATAAAAGGTGCTTATTGACGTTTTAATAATACTTTCCTAAGGATTATTTTATAATTGACTTTTTCGTAAATAATCGAAAGAAAAAACATAGTAAAAGAATTCTATTTTTTGTTGTGAGGTTGTGGTAGCATAAGACTTTATAGTGCATGAAATAATAAATTAAAAAGTATTATATTCACAAGTCTATCCTCTTATAACTCCCCTTCAAAATAAATAGAATTTTTATAGCTTATAAAAAGAGCCAAAACCTTAGTCTCGAAATAAAACGTTTTTATTTTTAAACACATGTGCATGAACACAACCGAAATCGGTATGTATGACATCATCAACCACCTTGATTTCATCCGGTTCATCAACTGAATTTTTGAAGAGAAGGCAACCTTTCATAAGATCTTGTTTGTTAAGCATTTTTAAGTCAACTACAGATGCCGCTTCCAATAAAAATAAATTTTGATAAGTTTGTATTTAAATAATGTAAAAACGCTTGGATGTATTAAAAGATAAAACTTATAACTAAAAACAAATTGTTTGTTGTTAAAGTTTTGTAAGTTACACCTCACTGGTAGATTGGATAAGGCAAGTTTTACTAGACGTTCGGGTTATACATTTTGTCAAATTTCCTACAAAGAGTAGTTTCAGCAAAGGTTTAATGTTTACCATGGGCATAGTGTCATTTGATAAGAAACGTTTTAAATTTAAATAAATGGTACGGAACTCCGCACGGATTTCTCGCTTTATTGTTTAAAAAATGAAGATATTTACTCAAAGTTTATAATAAAATATACACTAGTGAACCCGAGAAAAACTGTGCTATACATACGTAAAACTTTTTTTACTCCTGATTTTAAATTTCATAATTTTATTTTTAAAGAATTAACGTCTTCATTTGTATATTTGCACCAATAAAAAATATCGATATTGGGTCCCCAAGGGTCAATACTTCGTAATAAAATTTTGACTTCCTTTTAAAATTTTCGTCATTTTACTAGGGGATGCACATCTTATGGTTATCGCATTGCTATTAAATCTCTCTTTTATAAATTTTGACCAATAAATTAGGTAATTATTGAATATTGAGTCTAAAATGAGAGAGATAGAATCGTTATAGCCGATTTTGAGAAAAATAAATTTTACTCTTTTCATCCTTTAGTAAACTGATATTAACTTTAGGGTTATACAGACACACAGATAGACGGCGTTGCAAAACCACTTTTTAGGGTTAGGGGGGTCACGAAACGTCATCCATCAACATCTCGGGTTAGATTTTTTTGACGGTCGTAATACTTTACCTTAAAGTGTTGGCAAAGCTAAAAGAAAATTATATTTGTATATCGCTTGAAAACTTTTAGTTTTATAAAAATATATTTCAAATAAAATGTGTTTATTATAAATAGATCCACATGTATGCAATGATAGGCCTAAGTAATATTCAGATCTCAAAGACTTACGGATATACAATAAAAAATTAGAATTTACGCATCAGACCGGAATCTTTAAAGTCATTTTACCGAAAATATGAGGTTAGCCATTTTGTTTACAATATTGATAAATGCTTAGAAATAAAATTTAATCAAAATCGTTAGAGCCAATTTTAATCAAATCAATATTTTCTTTTTTCACCCTTCAGTAAACTACCCCTAATTTTAGGGTTAAAAGTCCAATTCCCCTATGAAACTCCTAGATACCAAGTTTTAGCTGGATCAGTAAAATAATTTAGGCTCTGAGGTACAGATAGACAGGCAGATAGACAGATGGACATTCAAAAACAACTTTTTCGGATTTTTTTTTTTGGGAAGGGGTGTGAGGTCATGTCATGTAAACGTCGAAATTCATCAAAATCTCGAGTTCGATTTATTTGACGATCACAATACTTTCGCTAAGTATAAGAGCGAGAAAATATAAAACAAGTCCTAGTCAAGTTTCCAGATGTCCAATGCAGATATTTTAAAATAACTTTTGAGATTACTATTTGTAAAAAATTAAACCAAAAGTTTCTACCTGAGCAATATTTTATTTACTTAGGTCAAAAACTTTATTGTTTTAAGAACTACAAAAATACAGACCTTACTTTGCACTTCCTTTTATTCCACCTTACTAATCCTTATGTCTGAAGTAGTTTTTTTTTTAATTTTTAAATTGTTCTGGCTGGTCGTTGGATTGAGACATTGGTTACCCACGGAAAGGGGCAGGAAGTAGGAAGGGGGAGGGGGACTAAGGGTCCCTTTAGCGCCAGATGAAAGAGGTGTAAAGGAAAGGTGTGTTAAAGACCCCTTCATGTATTCTTATCTTGTATCGTGTTTATTTCACGCAGTTCAAAACACGTGTTTATTTTCAATCGCCTTAAAGCATCAAACTATTATTATTATTATTATTATTAAATGATTATTTTTAAATTATTGCTTCAAGACTTTTTTTAAAAGAATCTAGCTATTTTCTGCCTATGACACGCGACAGTTTACATCTGTTCTCATATTTCATTTGCATCAAATACGTTTTATTTACTGGAAAAAAACGACAGCCGGCATGAATTTGAACCATCATGAGAAAGCCAGACTTGATGAGCCTGACATTTAGTCCGCATGCTCATCGATGCAGGGCCTTGAGTAGAGCATGACTTATTACAAAAAGGTTTGGACTGATAATAAAAGTTTGTCTCACTTTGTGGTTTGCTATCCTCCTCTAAGGTGAGCTACGGCACAATTCTTTTAAATTCAGCCTCCTCGTCCTGTTTTTATTAGATTAAATAGTCTGAATCATTGCTGAATCAGTCCTGGTTCAATTTACCTTCTTATATTTTATAGTTTATATAACCGATTACTCGTAACTGTGGACACGTAGACACAGGAATTTATCTCGTAAGGTGTCTCGGTAGTAGGGGAGTTTGGCGTTCTGATTCTGGACTGGTTTTTCAATAGATTTTCAGTTTCTTTCCATGCGAATATGTGTACAGGTCTTCAAAAGTTATATTTCTCATCCCTAATTCCCTAGCAATATAAAAATAAGTATAGGTCTAGTGGGTGTAAGATGTGATAGAAAAATAAATACATTTTACGACACAATCGCACAAATTGTCTCATATTGCATATCAGGTTCGAAGAAAGTTTTCAAAACATTGTTTTTAGTAAAATAGACTTAAATAAGTTTTACTCATAAAACAAATTCATTATCTTGTTAATCAAAATAGTCATTCTTTATATATAAGTTTTAAACCAAATTGTTCAAATATATTTAACAAAATTCATATTTTCTAAAATAAATTATTTGTAAACTATCCTAAAATTATTCGTTATTTGTAAAAAATAAAAACATGTTAATGTAAGATTTTATCATCTTACTTATCATGAAAAACTATTCACAGTATCATATTTTGAATTCAATCTTCAAATTCAATTACAAAAGCATTCAAATTTTCTATAATATGTTGTAAGTAAACCACCCTTAAATTAATTTATTTTAGATAAATAAAGATACGTTATTATTTATATGTAAAATAGTATCATGATAGGTACCAGTTTGAGCCAAATCGCTAAAGCCATTTATTAAAATATTAAAATTAAAAAAAATATCAGTAAACTACCCATAACAGAATTTTTCACTCAAAAAAAAATATACAGATTTATTTGTCATTTTCATGTCAAACACTCCCCAGATATACATTTTAAGCCAAATAGTTAAAGCTATTTTCAAAATAATTCAAATTTTCAAAAAAATCACTCCTCAGTAAATTACCCTTTATCGAATTTTCACCCAAAACTACGTGTACAGGGTTATTTGTCATGTCAAACACCCACATAATCGTTAAGGCTATTTTTAAAATCTTTCAGTATTTTAAAAATGAGTCATCAATAAACTACCCTTTAACGAATTGCTGCCCAAAACCTATTATTATAAATATAGTGCTCGTCATGTCAAACAAATACAAGATGTGCGTTTTAAACAAAATCGGTAGAGCCATTTTTGAAAAATTTGGAATTAAAAAAATTACTCACATGTAAGCCCCCATTAATTAAAGAGCTAAGGTAAAAAAAACTATTTTTTGAAATAGCCCAAGTTTAAACAAAATCCATTAAACTGTTTTGAATCCGTGGCCAAGGGCAGACTGACAGACAGACAGGGGGACAGATAGAATTGTAAGATCCACTTTTTTGGGCTCGTGTTCAAATAAAACGTAAAAATTCGTCATAATCTCGAGATCAAGTTTTTTTTCACGATCATTATAATTTCTCTTAATATGAGAAAGTATGAATAAAATAAAAGTGGTGTAGCCTAAATATATTTCACAAACACTTTACTATATCTATTTATTAGCACAACGTCCTACTACCCGCTTGTGCTATACGCGCCTTTATTTACCAACTTGGCAATGTATTTATTCTTCGACTATTGTACCTGAATATTTTAACATTTGCATAATAAGGACGGCCATAAAATCTCAGAAAAATACCTCTTTAATCTTTTCTTGAGACAAAATACATTTGAAATTAATAAGGATGTATAAAAGAACTCAATTTGTAATATGCATTTTTTTCTTTTTTGTCTCATATCAAGAGAAAGCATTGTGGTCGTGAAAAAAGTTCCATCTCGATATTATAATAAATGTTTACGTTTTATGTAAACACGAGGCTAAGAAAGTGGATTTTAATATTCTGTTTCCATGTATGTTTGTCAGTCTGTCCCTGTCCACAGATCCAAAACAATTTAATGGATTTTGTTTAAACTTGATATTTAGATATTATAGGGTTATACCTTAATTTTTTTTTCCACCCTAGCCCTTCAATAAGGGGTAGTTTACTGAAGAGTATTTTTTTTTAATTACAAATATTTGTAAAATATTTGTAACGANATATATATATGCATTTTAAACAAAATCGTTTGAACGAAATAATATATATATAATATGTTTGACATGACAAATAGCACAATATAATTGTTTTTGGGCCAAAATTCATTGAAGGAAGGTTTACTGATAACGAAATTTTCAAAAGGTTGAAATATTTTACAGATTGCTATAATTATTTGGTCTCAAATGGATATCTTGGGAGTGTTTGATTTTACAAATAACATTGTATAGTTATTTTTGGAGTAAAAATTCATTTTTGGGTAGTTTACTAATGACCTAATAGTTAAAAATTTGAAATATTTTACAAGTGACTCTAACGATTTGGTTCCACATGGATATCTTGGTAGTTATTCTACATAACAAATAACAATGTTTACTTGTTTTGGGGATAAAAACTCATTTATCGGTAGCTTAGAAATGACTGATTTCTTAAAAACTTGAAATATTTAAAACGTGGCATTAACAATTTGGATTTAAATGGGTATTTTGGAAGTGTTTGACATGGCAAATATTTCAGTTTACTTTGTTTTGGGTAAACATTCAATAAAGGGTCGTTTACTGATAAGTGATTTTTTATAATTGGAATTATTTTGAAAATTGCTATGACGATTTTGCTTATAATGTAATGTGTAATGTATTTTATATAAAAATGAAAAATAAAGCCATAAATTGGTTTTTGAGTGTAAATTTCGGTTATGGATGGTTTACTGACAACATTTTTAAAATTTTAATATTTATATAAATGGCTTTAGCGATTTGGTTCAAAATTGGTATCGTGAGACTACTTTTTATTTGAACAATAATGTATCTTTATTTATCTAAAATAAATTAATTCAATGGCAGTTTACTTACAACAAATTATAAAAAATTTGAATGTTTTGGAAATTGACTTTGAAGATTGAATTCAAAATATGAATCTGTGAATAATTTTTCATAATAAATAAGAATAAGTTTTTATTTTAAGAAAAACAAATAATTTTAGTATAATTACAAATAATTTAGTTCAGAAAATTAGAATTTTTAAAATATATTTTAACAATTTGATTTAAAATTTATTTATGAAAAGTGATTACTGTGATTATCAAGATGAGGAGCTTCTTTTTAAATTTATTTAAATGTGGTTTACAAAATACCTATATCTCAACATTTTCTTCAAAGCTATGGTACACATTATGAAAAATTTCGTGCGGTTATGTTTTACCATTTATTTTAAAAAACAAACTCAAATATAAATAAACATAAAATTAGTAGTCCAATACAATCGTACAAACTTTCTCTTATAGTCTACTATAGCTAGGAACAAAATTTTCCAAAATAGGTTTACAAGCAGCTACCCTTAAATTAAGTTAACCTCAGAAAAAGTAGTAATCATCTTGTTAATCGTAATAAGCACTATTCATAAATACATTTTAGACATACTTGTCCAAATCATTAACAAAAAACAACCCTTTGAAACTTATTAAACTAACCTCAATTTATTTTTATTTGTAAAAAGAAAAATTAGAAAATGGTTCTGTAAAGCAATTCTCAGATACTTAATTTTAATATAAACGTAAAGGTCATTTTCAAAAAATCTAAAATTTCTAAAATATTTAATAATTAATTTAAAATATAATTAAATATAAAAATTAAATATAATTTCTATTATGAAACATACTTTCCATGTAGCAATTTTAAACAAGGTTATTAATACTCTTATAAAATCCCAAAACTTTCAAAATTGGTCATCGGTAAACCACCTTTAGATTAAACTTTTTTAATAATATAATATAAATAAAATTACAGAAACCCATTTTTAATCAAACCAATAAAGCCATTTTTTTAAAATTTCAAATTCTCAAAAATCAATATTCATCAAACTACTACTAAACGAATTTTTAAATTAAAAAAAGCTGTCTGTCATATAAAAAACTTCTGCGGTATCCATTTTAAACAAAAAAATTAGAGTTATTTTCAATTAATTTTCCATTTAAAAAAAAAAGTAAAATACCTTTGAACGTACTGCACCTCCAAAAAACAATAATTGTTATATCGTGTTATTTGTCATGTAAAACACTCCACAGATCTATATTTAAAAAAATCCTTATATAGTGTTATTTGTCATGGTAAACACACAACAGATCTCTATTTAAAAAGATCCTTAAGGCCATTTTTGAAAAACTTCATATTTTCAAAAATCAGTTGTTAGTAAACTACCCTTAATTTGCTAGCTGGAGTTAAATCAAATTTACTTTGAATAAAATTCATCTAACATTTTCAGATCGAGCCAAAGGGATAAATGGCCAAGCAGAGAAACAAACCGGCATGGTGACAGGTAGAATTGAAATATAGGTCTACACTTTTTAGGCCCCCTCCCATATACAACGTAAAGATTAATTTTAATCTCAAGGTGGAACCTTTTCACGATAACTATTTTTCCTATACAAGTAAAAATCGTGTTTGAATAAAACGCAGTAAATAAATTTCTATTGTTTAGATGGTCAAATGAACAATTTTACCTAATAGGCGAGTTTTAAATGCATCCAAGTTTTACCTGTCTGGCCACCCTTGAAAAAAAATTTTTCAAAGAACTGACATTGCGTGCGGTTTTTTTTTGTGTGTGTAGCATCAACTAAACACTGTGGTACCTAATTATTATCATAATAGGTTAGGCGTATTCAAATATATTCGTTAAAATTTGCGCTCTTTAAGGGATTTAAACACTAAAAAAGCCCATTAAAACCCATCATTATGGCAATGAGGTAATGCTTTTTATTAAAAGGCATGCACTTGCAATAAATGGCAGCAGATGGCTCAAATTAACGATAGCCAATTATTAAACCAGATGCAGGCGACGCACCCAGTATGACATGTGCTCAAAACGCAAACCTGTCGATTCATATCCAACACAAAATCATCATTTATTTTTGAAATGTGTTGGGATGTCCCTTCGGCTATAAAAGGTAATAAAGGAGATAAATAACAACTAGACAAATAGTTTGGAAAAATATATTCTTAACCAAAAACACAATGGCTTCCAAATAATAAAGGAAAAAACCAATGCTAAAAACACAATACTTCTCAGGCAGAGATTTTTTTTCCTTCCTTTATTTTCGGTCTTGTTAAAAATATGTACAGTTGTTTAAAAGCTCTAGGGTATTGTCTAAATTGACTTCATTATTTCATATTCAAGAAAGAGCTCATGGCGTTTGCAAGGAGGGAGAACTAAAACATATTTAGAAAAACTACACTCAATAAATATGGCCGGGATATGAACGCAAGCCTTCCAGTCATAAGTGATCCAGACTATACGAAGTTGACTCCTTTGCCTGTATGCTCACATATGCGTGTTTCATTCCCTGCCGGACATCCCTTCATGTCCAGGGTAAGGAGATGGGTTTTAGATAATTTCACTCTTATATGTAAACACGTGAACTAAACATAAAGCTCATCTAGTATGGTTTACTGGGTGTTCTAAGCGAGTTTTTATCTAAATGGTTTTCCCATTCTCTTTTTAAGAAAATTTGAGTAAACTTCCTTTAAATCCTATCCATCCCATTCCTACTTATTAGCATATTTAAAAGCGTATAATGAGGACGGAATTTAGGCCTAATATGCAATGAACAAATAAATAAATAATAATATATATTATTTATATCACCGCTCCCTACTACCCGTTCAGTTTTAACACCTATGTACTAATCACAGTAGTGCATTATGGATTAGGAAGGTTTAATTTAGAGGGAATGCACCCACACTTGCGTGGAGGGAGAGTGGGAAACCATTTAGGGAAAAAAACCTCAGTACGCCCGATCGGGATCGATTCCCAATCTCTCCGTCTTTGGCAGTCTAGTCCAACATGAGAGTAGCGCGTTAGACCACGTGGCCACCAAAGCGGGTAATAATAATAATAATAATAATAATAAACTTTAGCTTTTCTACCATTGCCTGTTGATTCTTATTTGTAGTTGAATCCATCCAATAACCATATTTACGAGTATTTCGTGATTGGCGAACAATGACAAATATTAATTTATATAATTTTGTTTGAGTGAATCTTAGTCCATTTATTATCTACAAAGGGAAGTTAGTAGATAATATTTGTGGGAGGGGAGGTGCTAAATGCTGCAGTTTTCTTGTAACACTTTCCAAAATGTCCCAACTCCTTGTAAACATAGCAAAAATAAAATAACTAAATGTCTTAACCTGGAAGAAAATGTTTAGTAAATGGTTCAACTATTGGTATATTTTTAAAACAACAGCACTATATATAAACTTTACCAAATTAACATTCAAATATACTTATTTTTAGTGAAAATACATAAACAAAAATAGCTCTGCAACCATTTAAAAATTAATAGTAAAATAGAACCATTAAACTTAATATTAAATTAAATGGTCATACACACTAGGTGATCATTTTATACTCTCCATCAATATTTGATTTTAAACTGTCCCGCATTAAATAAAGGCGTAAGTTTGACTAAAATTTAAAGATATATTTTTATTAAGTGAAAAATTTGAACCTCAATGAAATTAAATTTAGAAAATTTTGTTCCAAGTTGTTAATTTAAAACTTTTTTTTATTTTTAGAATTTACTTCTTGTGACTTTTAAATTTGGGACATTTCTAAATTTTAACTGAGGAATATTTCAACGATCACCTTGTAAATTAAACTTAGTAAAAATAAAATATTGTACTCACCATTTGGATGGCATGTTGGTTGAAACTATTTCTAGTATGATCCATATTGGTTGATATCCTTCATGGAATATGCCGGTTTGGCATACTGATAGATGCACTCACTGAGGTATGTCATTCCAGCATACTGATAGCTTGGCCTTGGTATACCAATTTGACATCGTAGAATATATCCCTAGAGATGCCAGTTTAGAATATTGGTGACTACCCTCACCAGACTATTCCAGTCTTTCATGCTGGCAGTCAATATTCTCTGAGATCTGCCAGACCAGAGATGTATCTAGCCTACTCAGAGGTTATCCATTTTACAATTATAATCGAGAATAAAAGGTTAAGTGTTTAAGTTGCAATTTTGTCCAAGCATAACATGAGTTGTGTAGCTTGTTAGAATGGCATATCAAGAAGTAAATACTCCAAAATAGTCATCATTGCGGGTGACGCCAGTTATAACAGTTTATATACACTAAATTATCTTCAATAACATCATGTTATATTATACTTTGGTAGAAATAATAATAATAGTGTTTGTATATTGTTATAATATTTCATAATTATCGGCGTCCTCCAGAGCTTTAGCCAAATTCTGACCAGGTTTTTGTCGGTAGCCAATGGTTTTTGCTTACATTTGATCAGGCTCACTAGAAAACAGACATACTTAACATTAGCACTGAATTGACGTTGACAGAAAAATAAAAAAAATAAATTTTAATGAAAAAAAATCAAAACCACCAGTTGTAATACAATTTTTTTTTAAATGTGTGGGCCTATGCCATTTTTATTTTTCTCTTGCTAATTTTATTATATATCTCTTTTTATATCTACTTTATTTTTAAAACAGTGGTTTCTCTCTTTTCATGGACATTTCTTCAAGGAATTTCATTTTACACAAAACTACCAGCAATTTAATCTCTCTTATATTATGTGTATATTTTTTTGTTTTTATTTATGAAAGTGGTTGCAAATTGTTTCTGTTTTATACTCGTTGTAATGTAGCCTCAATACCGCGCGCTGTAAACGTTTTGCAACGAAGGCAATAAAACATAAGACTAATCATAAATATAAATAAACCGGTTTTAACTGTTCAATGCCCAATTCCACCTTACACACCAACAAAGATATATTATTTAGAAAAAAAATCCTGTCATCACAAAGAAACTTTGTATTTTAATTAGACTCATATTATGGGCCATTGAAACCGAAAACAAATACATAATTACTCGTATATTTTATACATTTTTACAATATGTCTCCTCTTCTTTCATTTGGTAAATGCACACTTAAATATTCCTCAAGACCAAAATTTTTATATTCATATCTACAGGCAGAGTATTGGTTTTTCATTTCATTCAATTTTTACTGGGCAGATGTATTTAAAGTGTATCAGTTTCCTAAAGAAACCTTTGTTAAGATGAGCTGAATTAGTAATATATTAATACTTTATAGCTCAATAAAAGTAGAATTAGCAATTCACAAGAGTTAATTAGTTATAATGACTTTGAACTTCAAGTCATTCTTTCGGTTATGACCATTAAAATAGGCGGTTTACTTTGAGGTAGTTGTTGAAATGCGAACGACGATTTAGTGGTCAATATAGTGAACATTTTATAGTTGCTAATAAGCAACTTTTCAATACAAAATTAAATTGAACTCTTTGATAAGATTTAATCCTATAAGACTTACACTAATATCTCAATAATTACAAGTGTTAATAGTTAGCGATGATGGGAGTCACCAGAGATCATAGTTTTCAGTTTTAATTTGGTCGTTTCGTTATATTATAGTTACTATTACCGAGTAACCAATTTTATAATGACTATAGTCCGACACCTTAACCCAGTCAGTAGCGCATATTACTTTTAGTCTAAGGGTTTTGGTTTGATTCCAGATTTTGTCGAAAAAGGCATAATTTTACTATTATACTTTTCCTATAACAGTGATGAATTTATGAGCGGGGGGTGATTGGGTGTTGTGTTTGTGGAGTTGAGTTAGTTTATAAGTAATATGCTGGGACAATAAGTTGGGTCAAAAAGTGCACTTAGACTATCCCAAATATAATGATCAAAAAATTCTTCAAAACATTTTACGGCTTCAAACTTTCTTCTCACGCAGACAGTATCGTGACACCCTTTTTGTTTTAAATATTTTTAATAAGAACATGTATTTTAAACTAGCCCTTGCCTATGCATCATTTCAGGCATAGCATTAGCCAACATTATTTCTATCTGTGATTTCTATAAGTTCAGCCCTCTTGGCCATTGCATAATAACCGCTAACTACATTTTTCTAAATTTGATTTTTAATGTAAAAATAAAAAGAATTGGTTAGGCACCTTTTTAAGGATCATCCCTATAATTAATGCCATTAGGTCTATAATTATGTTACATTGTGTATATAAGCTAGGGATATGGTCCTATAGTATTAGAATGTACCAATAAGGCAAACTTAACTTGCTGTGATAATTATGTTTTCTAAAAATCGAATTTAAATTCAAGATTGAGGATTCGTGATTAAAATTAAGATTCGTATTTGAAAAAAACTGGTTCGACCCACAATTATTAAAAAACCACATCGTCTTAATTTGTATTTAATTTCATTTTTTTAGATATTATATATAATCTTCTAAACTATTTCTATTTGTTTGTGTCCATTGGCAGTTAGTATTGTTTATTCAATCATATAGATAGACATCTTTCCACCTCGAGATTATCATGAATATTTACATTTGGTGTGCTCCCAAATCCAAAAAGTGAATCTTAACAGCACTGTCTGTCCTTCTGCCTTTATGTCTGTACCTCGGGTTGCAGCCGAAACAGTTTAATGGGTTTTTTTCATAGTTTATTTTGATTGCGAAATCATTATTTTAAATCTAGCTTTAGATTTAAGGGTACCGTCGTTTATTTATAACTGATTTTTAACATTTAAAAAAATTGTTCAAAAATGGATTTATTGATTATGTTCAGAAGGGAGAGTTTTAAACATGATAAAATCCTTGTTTACTTTGGTAGAAGACGTGAAAATAATTCATCTTTAACAGTACAATGATAATCGATTTTGTGAATTGATACATCTAGGTGGTTCATGAAGTAAAATAAAGTTAATCGTAATAATAATAATAATAAATATTATTAATAATATAAAAACAAGCTCAAACGTATATATATAATATGAAATTATCTCTACCTTACAGCCTATTTCTCCATTAATATAATTTATTAAATAATAATTAAATATAATATAATACCTACATTTTATGTTTATTCCCATCTTTAAAAAAAAACCAAGGAAACATATTGTATGTTGTAGCTTGTTTTTCACTCTTTCTGAAAATTGTGCTTTTATAAAATAATACTTTCACTGAGCAATACAATATTTTATAGATTTAACAAAAGAATAGTAAATTATTTTAATGATATCTACGTTTTCCCAAGAGAGTCCCAAAATCAACTAATAATATTCTTGTATATATACATTATTAGTATCGCATCCAAATTATCATAAATATATGTGAAAAGTTATAAATATATTTAGCCTATTTGTTTGTGAAATAAAGTTATATGCATTGGGGGCACTGGAACTTAAAATTCCCGTTCGTATAGCTCGGTTTGTTGGCAACAGAGAGGTTGGGGTTTAAATCCCGGCTGAGTTACAATCGTCAAGGTGTGGTAAATACATTTATATCCATCATGGGGAATACTGGTTCAATTCCAAGTGGTAACTATTTATGTGCGGGTTCATCCTGCAATCGAATAGTTAAATATCTAGGTGTTCGAACTGGTTTTGTAGCTTTAGGCGCATGTTACAGGTTAGGTTTGTTTGTAAGCTCTGTTACTGTTAAAGTTAGTTTACAGATCCTGTTATCCAACTAGTAAATATTTAGGTGCTTGATTTGGATGTGCAGTTCTCGGCGTAATATCATATATTAGGTCACAGGTTAAGTTAGCTTGTATGTCCTGCTATCAAGTACTAATAAGAGTAATTATGTTGTGGCTGAATGTGTAGTTCTAGGCATACTGCACTAGATCAAGTTAGTTTGAAAGTGCTCCTATCTAGTTAGTAAATATATAGGTGATAGGCCTGGGTTTATAGTGTTAGTTGAAGTCCCAGACTAAATTATTTCTAGGTCCTACCTATAAATTAGAAAATATTTAGAAACAAGAAAAGGGATTGTAATATTAGACTTACGGTCCTAGGTTAAGTTAGTTCCTATATCATGGGCTATGTTTTTTTATGAATTCCACTTTAAATACTCGAACATATAAATAAAAAATTCCCATTATCTTCACGTAGAGCTTTGTAAATGCTTATTTAATTTTTTCAGCATATATTGACAGCAAAAAAATTCGCAATTTTTTTAAACCAAAAACAACCTTTATAAAACGTTCGTATATACCATAACCGCACCTTTGGATAATACGAACCAAATGTGTCAACTTTGTGGACTAGAGATATATATTGATATAGTTTATAAGCAACACAACAGATGGTGCTCTTTACCGCGTGAACATGTTGAAGAACTTATAAGGTCCAAAGCTAATCTAATTTTTTTTAAATATGTAACTCTTTTTTTAACATCATAACTATAGCCAATTTAACTGGGATATGTTTCGATTCGATAATTATTAGAAATTCACGAATAACATTTGCTTCAATTCGAGATTAACTCAAAAAAACCTTATTCACAAATGTCTTTTAATGACACATGTTTGAATCAGCATGCTTATTTCTTCAGATCCCGTTTCATCCTTCCAAAGACCTATTTTTTAAGCTTTAAGTAAAATGTCCCAAATTAAAATATATTTCAGTATTTTTATTGGATTTTTCAAAACTCCCTTTGTTTTCCAGACACCAAAATGCCAGTTTTTTCTTGACTCTTCCGGTTTTACAGATGCTTGGCAGCCCTGTTAATAAAAGTAGACTATTCATCATTTCTCTGTGTGGCTATTTTTTTGCAGTACTTGCATTAAACACAAACATATAAATTATTTTCCACGACATGTATATTATCGCTTATGCAGTTTTCAAGGTCTCGAGCGAACAGCATTACGTAAATGTAAGTAATAGCACCACTAATAATAATATTGTACAATATTGACGCAGCTTACAGAGAAAACTAAATGACAAGCCCTCCACGATATTAAATGTGTTCGACTTTTTTAAATCCTTTCTTTACCGCAAATTATTTATTAATTATGTTTGGTTCCACCTCGTTTTACTACCCGTCCGAGCTATTCACTCATTTACACTAATGGGGTAGGAGGAAGGAAGGTAAATTGTATAATAAATTTACACGGTATTTGCGTGAAAGGATGAGTGGAAAACTATCCAGACCAAAAATCCCTAGATACAATCGTACGAGATTCGGGCCCACACTTTTCGGACACCGGCAAAATTAGACGAAGCTTTAGCTTTTGTACAAGCCCCCATAGGTCTCAGGATTTTAATTCACCTTCTTACACCTGTTTCCATTAGTATAATATATAAATCTCCGTTAGTAAGTTCAAACATACGTTAATCACCTGTTTATTGTTTTAACCATCATACAAACATAGATGACACTCAATAATGGATACAAATCAAATCAGCCTTACGAGTCTTGTTTAAATTTAAATCAATTATATAAAAAAATCGGAACAAATTAAAGGAAATTGCTTGTATAAAACTAATATTTTTAAAAATCTTAACGAATATCTCACTACCATGTTCATTAATATTGCTCAATCCTAGTAAAATGTTTCTCTAACGCTCACTAAGCTCATTTTCTCTTAGTCTCCTCTTTCAACCAATAGTTGACCTTGAAGGGAAGGATACATTTAATATATTATGTTGATCCTATTTCTCTCAGACCCATCAATGTACTAGTGCGTTCTAGTGGTGAGATACAAAATTAATTTCTAGATTTCAACCAACTATATTTCTTTGTCCATTTGCTAGCTTGTTCCAAGTATAAACCTTCAACGTTATGTTACATTAGGATTTTTTTTAACAGAACTAACCAGCTCTAACACTACTAGCCCGCCTCATTCAATTTTTTTAAAATAATTGTGTGTCAATCATATCCAAGGGCGTTAGGGCTAATATAGGTACCATCACATGGCCAAATTTTAATACATAAATTGACGTCATAATAATTTTTACCTGGAATATTTTTATTTGTTATAATTATTTGTATTATTTATAAGGGTTGCCACTATTTTCGAACTTTCTAAATTCTTTGTGTTTCCTAAGCTTTCAATCAGAAATCCCGTTTCTACTAATATTTTTTGTTTATATATGGGTGTCTGTTCTTATGTATATGTGTGAGAATGAATGTAAATATGTGTATAGGTATGTAATTTTATATATGTGTGTTATATGTATGTTTATGTGTGCATTTTTATGTATTTATATATATATGTCTATGTAATAATATACCTTGATTGTAATTGGAAGAACGGTTAAGAAAATTCTAGCCTATTTCTGTGCGGCCAGCCTCGAACACATTTTACTATATTATTTGTGTTATTTTATAAGTATTGATAAAATCTATAAAAAGTATCAGCTGCAGATTACAAGACTTGATGAATGAATATATTAAAACTGTTTTAGTAGCTCTAGGAACTTCCAGATACTGTTATTTCTATGAAAATCAGCCTATGCATACCAGCGTTGGGGGTTGCGTGGTCTAACGTATAACTCTCGTGTTAGTATGGATTGTTGGTGCTGGAAAGATCAGGGTTCGAATCCCTGCAGGTTGTAATTAGGTCTTTTTACTAAAGTGTTTTCCTATCTGCCTTCCACCAAATTTGGGTATGTATTCTCAGAGCTCATACCTTCTCATCCATATTCTATGAACGTAATTAATGTATGAGTGTTATCCAAACGGCTACTTAAACAGGAATATTTAAGATGTGTATGCATATGAATAAATTTTATATATATATATATAATATAATGTATGCAATTATTCATGATACTGGTAAGGTCAGGACTATTTTTTTGGTGACTATTCCGCCAAAGGTCTATACCGTCATGGCCATGCACTATTCTATTATTGTATTTATTTTTGAAGTGAGTGTACGTAGTATGACGTTCATGCATGACTGTTGATAATGTCAGCCATTTTTAACTATACTCTTAATTGTAATTATATCTCCCTCACTTGTATTCGTTCTCTGTCATAAAATGCATTTCCAGTTTGTATATAATAATTTAGAACCGGTTTATCATTAAGTAGAAATATAGGTTTTAAACACCTTCTGTATACATTTCATGTGGGTTGGGCAAAACATTTTATACCAAATGGGTGTGTTCGAGACCTATATAAATACGTACATGCACATATATATAAATACTTGCATTAATAATAGCTACTTTCACACACATACATACAGATAGCCATAAAAACATAAAATATACCATTAAAAACCATAATGGTTGTATATTATTATACGTACTGTCTTAGATTAAGTTAGTTTGTAAGTCCTGGTGTCCGATAGTAATCTAGGAGGTAGAAGAGCTGGGTGTGTAGTATTAGAGGTACTGTCCTAGGCTACGGTAAATTAGTTTTAAGATCAGTTTTTTTAATTTGTAAATATGCTTATCTAGGAGATGGGGACGGCTGTATAATATTAGACCACGGTTTTAGGTAAAGTTAGTTTGTAAGTTCTAACTTTCTGCTGGATATAAATAGGCGTACTGTCATATGTTGAGTTAGTTTTTAAGTCTTATTATGATATGTGTATACTTAAAAAGTGTATGTTAAATATTCAGTAAGAGAACAATACTATTCCATTAGTCGGCCGGCCTCCTTTGTTAAACGACAGCTGTTTGAAATAGGGCCTATGTTTCGTTTTCCTACACAATTATTATGTTCATTGTGAAGGCATAAGATATAAATAATAATAATAACAATAAAACAAAGCGTAAGTTAGAGAGTTTATACATATTCACACATATGATAGCTAATATACTGTAAAGGAATTACATTGAATACCAAATTATATATGAGAAAAATATCTTTTTAAATTTTATGTTTGAAAAAAGGGAGGAAGAAAAGCCCTAGGCAAACAAAACCTGAAATAATTTCATTTGTCATCAATTCAAAAGATATATAATTTTAAACTTATTTTTCACTATTGTTTTTTCAAACTCAGAAACTAGATCTTAAATCAGAAACCTTTTTCACGTGTTAACACATTCTTTCAAACGTATCGGTCTATAGAATTGGAGAGAAGGTTAATTTTATAAAAAAAAGTGTACATGCATTAGAGGGAAAAAGATGGGAATAACAATATTTTCAGTGTATCTGGCTGAGATATGAACCTTGACCCAACTTAAAACCCCAGCGATAAAGCTTTTGCAAGCCTTATGTTTAGACGATAAGATCACTTGTGGGGGTAAGCCATATATATTTTTTTATATAATTATATATATTAATCAAGATTTCACCTCCTCTCGTTGAACTAAGGAGGGAAGGTTTTTATTAATGAAGTATTGTTACTAGTAGTTTTTTTAGCCACACTGATGGCCAAGTTCACCAAGTTATCATCAATTTTGAGTAAATGATGTCAGGAAGATCAGGGGCTCAAATCTCAGCTTGGTACCGTATCCCGAGTTAATTCCTCACCCCCCCTTTTTTTTTCCCGCTCCCCTAAACTCTAAACAAATGAGGGAACAATTTTCTATATCTTCTATCTCCCTCATCCTCGACTTCACTAGTATGAATATGAGCCCATCCCGGATGGTTAGGTAAAATGCGGATAGCATAAAATAAAATAAGATCAATTATTTCGTATCTCAAATAGTTTTATTGATATGATCAAAATTGGAAATTACCGAATGTGTAAAGTGCCCTTAAAGTCATTTTCCCGGGAACAATATATACACTATTTTGTTTATAATGCTAAAAAGTGCCTGGATACGAATTTTAAGCAAAATCGTTTGGCCTCATTTCTTAGAAATTCAATGTTTTTCTCTTTTCGCTCTTAAGTAAATTACTCATACTTTTAGGGTGATGGACTATAAATAATTTTTAAAAAAACCTGGGGAATGTTATGAAAACCCCGGATACCGAGTTTTAGGCTGATTGGTTAAATGGTTTAGTCTCTAGCTCTAGAAACAGATAGAAAGACATACATTCAACATTGCAAAAATAACTTTTTCTGGTTCAGGGGGTAATGAAACGTTAACATTCAATCAAATCTCGAATTATATTTAGTTTTATGATAAGAATACTTTCTCTATCGTGAGAAATTAAAAACTATGTTCGGATAATTAATAATTTTGCAAAAAAAAATCTTCCAAAAGGAAACGTGGGATTCTGTGGCCAGTGGGAGTTGCTTCTGATAGAGATTTGATCATAGGTTAGGTTAGATTATACACGTGACAATAGTTATGAATACGGCAAACCTCATGAGGCCATACAGAGAAATGATGGTCTATTTACTTTAAATACTTTTTTTTTCCTCATCCTTCAACACTTAAGCTGAGTGTCCACTTATTTGGTGGGGCGGAGCAGCCCAGCGATGCAGAATGGCCCCCCAAAAAATGCGTGTAAATTAATGGAGCCCCGTCCTTTAGGGCGGTAGAGAGGAGTGGTCAAAGCCGCCTTGGAAAAAGTATGGGAGGTTGGCACCGCGCCGTATCCCACTGCTCTACCGACCCAACGGACCGGAGAGCATATCGAAATTCATCGGGTTCGGGAATCTTCGAGTGCACCTAGGAAAGGTTTGTAGTCAATCCCGTAATACGTTTTAAACAGATGCCAATCAGTTTGGAATTGTTCGAAAAGCAGTCCAGTAAACGGGTACAAATCTGGGAAAAGGTGATTGTGTTCTCCAAAGGTAAGTCTTTCTGTGTTAGTTTCGTGAACCCACATCTTCCGTTTTAGTGCTTTCTCTTTCTTCTCCACATCCATCCCTGCAGAAAAAAAACTAAACTTTCTCGTCACTACTTATAACTCTCTCCACGAATACTGCTAAAACCCTACATGAAGAATGGCATAATCTGCCAGAATGGAGGAGACAAAACCTGACTCAACGCTGCGCCGCGTTATAGTGACGGAGCTCTTCCAAACTACGCGCTGCGCCTCACCGAGCCGCTCCATCCCTCCGACCTAGTGGGCGCTCAGCTTAAGTGAGATAGTTTCAAGTCAATCGATAAGTAGCAGGACTTATAAAATAGCTGAACTATAAAACACCAAGAACATTCAGCACTATTTCACCAATAATAAACCTTTCGGTCATGCTGGGTGATTTACCTTTGCAGTTTTTACCCCTAAAACAATCCTCTTCATTCCTAGCCTAGTGTTTTAAACGTTCTACTAACAAAAAAAATCTACCAACTAATCAAATATGTCCGTATCAAGTTATGGCTATGAGTGATTAAGTTTTATTTAAATAATTAATTGTGTGCGAAGCTTCGAAAAGTCGAAGTCGAAGGTCAAATCTCCTTCGGCTTCAAATTTGACATTTACAGCAACCTTCGCATATTCGAAAAATTTCGAAGGAAGGATAAAACTTCGATAAATTATCAAACGATTTAATTTTATCTTACTAAATATTACATATTTCAATATTTGATAATTTTAAAACCGTTACTAAACAGAATTTTAACACCGAATAGTAGTTTAACAACCGTAACGTAAGCATAGATCAAAAGCGGGTAAGTAAATTTTAATTTATTATACTCACTATCGCCAACATAATTTTGTAAAAAATAGAAATACCTATGAATAAATAACACCATGGTCACTGGTATGAAGTAGAGAAAGCGCTTTAGTTGTGTGCTATCATCCCAGCTCGCATCTAATGTTTAGTCCTTAATATTATATCTCTTTGGAATTATCTGTGACAAATTTACAAGTGCATTTTGTCACAAAAGTTTTCATAGCTTCTCCGCGTTTTCTTTATTATTCAAAATGGCTGATACGTAAAGTGGGAAACGAAAACAGAATTTAATTTATAATTATTATCAGTAATGCAGATGAAAAGACATGCATATGTAAAGTTTGCAAATTAATTTTATCAACTCCACGATGTAAGTACAAATTAAAACCTTATTGATAATTTACTAAGCTTATCTGTAAGCCTGTGTGCATTAATTTTTAATATAAGCCTTAGGTAAAAAATAATAAAATTTTCCTCTATGCCTTTCTTTTGAGCTAAATGTACATACTGGTTGATTTAAAAATTAAAAGTAGCGTTAAGTGACAATAACAAAAATCCTAGGTAGCTTCGACCTCAAACTTTTCTTCGCAAGTTTCAAGCTTCACTTTGATTTCGCTTCGTATTTAAAAAGTGGCCTTCGCACACCTCTAAAACTATAATTACAGTTCACGAGTTATAATAGGGCACACTTTTTTCCAAAAAAATTTCCCACCTTGTCTTTCTACTACACGTCTGGATAGTACGCATTTTGATCAAGCTAATATGATAAGGATAAGAAAGGTAGAGCTTAGAGGAAATGTATCTACATTTGCATTAAAGGTTGGGAAACAGTTTAGGGGGAAAAAAAGTACACCCTGCAAAGTTTCTAGCCCAGTGAACCAGACTAGATGAAATTGAGATCTTGCCCACGGGCCGGAACGCGTTTCAGTGTGCTAGTGAGAGGCTTTTAACCAGGACCCGAGATTTTTCGACTGTACATGAGTGTTTTGGTCAGTTGGGCCAGTTAAAAACAGATGAAACTATCTGCTTAGTATAATAACCTTTGCTAGGCTCCTCCCCCCCCTTCAGATAACGCGACAACTTTCTGGACCCGAAATGCAAATACTAATTAAACGCTCTAATTAGTAAAGTATTTTTGAGATTTTTACTGTGACCAATGCATTTTATTTTTTTGTAGTAGCAATTTTAGAATTTTGTGTGGTTTCATTTATTATTGATAAATTTGTATATTTGCAATCCACGCTTCGACAGGATTTTCCGTTCTGATGGTGGCCTCTTGGTTTTTAGCAAGCTACCTCACATTCTTGTTATACACATTTAATCAAGCTAATTATGTAAGTTTGGGGGGTGTAGGGCTATTAATATTTAATATACCATCATTTGTGTGTAAGGAGAGAAAGAAAAACTTACTATAAAAACGCCTTCATATCTGGGAAGATAGACTTGATGATATTGACATCCAGTCAGCTTTCCCACAGATGTGGTTTGATGGCCTCTTAATAGTCTAATATTTTTTATTTGAGGTAGTACATTTTAAGTTCACTTTCTAAACCGAATGATTGTATCAACATACGACCTTTGAGCTAACTTAATTCTAACACAGACACAACAACCAGTCTCCCGACCGTTAATTCATCACTGTGGCAGGTGAAACCCCAATACCCCCCAAGCCTATCTCCAACCCAAAAATAATCCAACCATTCCTAAAATCAAACACTCCCCCTCTCAAGAGGGCCACCTCGGTGAGCGGGTAATTGCCGCGCAGACGTTCAGTTGTAACGCACTATTTAATTCTACGCTGCATTACTTCAAATTATGGTTCATGCCAAAATAGTCTAAAGATTCCAACATGACTCTTTTTCACAAATAGCGCCATAGTTTGAGTTCTATTATTAGAACAATATGTGTGAAAATGTAACATTAGCTCTATTTCAACGACTTTTTAAACACGTTTGCGGAACTATGAGACAAGACGTAATAGTAAAGGGCTCT
This sequence comes from Timema bartmani, assembly GCA_902151455.1. Classification (NCBI taxonomy): domain Eukaryota; kingdom Metazoa; phylum Arthropoda; class Insecta; order Phasmatodea; family Timematidae; genus Timema; species Timema bartmani. The sequence goes on from CABFWB010000099.1 coordinate 93,325, forward strand.
AGATTTAGCCTTACTCTAACAAATACAATAATTTTTTATAGGATCACAAGAGATTTTTTTTAAATATATTTGGGAACTAGAAGCTAGCTTTACTCTCTACCTTGAGATAAGAAATTTCGTAGTTTTCTTTCTCCTCTTTTTATTGACATGATTAAAGGTAGTTGTAGATGAAGGGTGAAAGGGAGTATAACCTTGGATAGAATAGAGAAGTAGTTTCGAAAAACGACACCGACCATTGTATTTTAAGCCTTGTGACCTCACGATTTATGCTTTCTCACTGATCGAGGTGGCCGCCTTAACTTGATAGGCAGAGTCAGCAACCGACTGAATACCTAACAATAATGTTTTATGAATGTTTAAGTATTCCGGTGATACAAGCCACTCCTCCTAAAGCAGAAAGTGATGATACTCGCGCGCACTTTATAGCGGATTCCTTTAGAGCCTTTCTCTCCGTTTTAAAGAGATTTGATGGGCAGTAAGATGGTTGGCATGCAGTTTGTTCTCTTTCCTCCTTCCCTTTTTCCCCTTCGCGGCTAAGATAGTTCTTGCGTGCAACATCTCCGACCTTGTATGAGACTCAAGAAGGTGTTAGTGTTTTGTGGTTACACTTATGAAGGTGTGTGTGTGTGTGTGTTTGCAGCTCTGGGTGCGACTGCAATATTAAACGGAATAAATTATATGACACTTGTTGTGTTGACCCTGGGGAGACTTGCAAGCCAAACACTGGCTAGGAGCCAGGCTGTTTTAAACACCGTGTTTCCAAGGAAATGCTGTTTGGTGTTGATTAGGCTAGTTTGTACTTTGTAGCTCCTACTATACAATAAGAAAATACCTAGGTGTTATGACTTAGAGAGTAGTATTAGCAATACTGTCCTAGGTTAAGTTTGTTTGTAAGTCCCACTATCCAATCCGTAAATACCTAGGTGTTATGTATTAGAGAGTAGTATTAGCAATACTGCCCTAGGTTAATTTTGTTTGTAAGTCCCACTATCCAATCCGTAAATACCTAGGTGTTATGTATTAGTGAGTAGTATTAGCAATACTGCCTTAGGTTAAATTAGTTTGTAAGTCCCACTATCCGATCCAATTAGTACAGGTGTTATGACTTAGAGAGTAGTACTAGCTGTGCTGTCTTAGGTTAAGTTAGTTTGTAAGTTCCACTATCCAATCCAATTAGTACATATATAGATGTTATGACTTAGTGAGTAGAACTAGTCTTATTATCTTAGGTTAAGTTAGTTTTGTAAATCCTACTATCATTTTAGTAAATATATAGGTGTTAGGACTGGTGTGCAGTATTATACATACTGTCCTAGCTAAAGTTATTTTGTGCAGATAGTCAATATTTAATATATTGATATTTTTTCAATCATCGGTTTCAGTTTGATGCTAGGGCGTGCGATCAATCCAATAGTACCGCATCCTTCCATTGCTTTATTTAATATTCCCATGATCACGTTTAACTAACAACTATATGCAGTTCACTTACAGTGCATATGAACTTAAGACTTCTTTAGTTTACATATCTCAATATTATTAGTACTTTGCACATAATAAATCTTTGATACGGTCGTACTTAGGGATTATGCAGACCATTGGCGAGGAAGAAGGAAATATGATAATGCAAGGATGTGCAAACTTATTTACAGAAGGGACAGATGAAAGAAAAAAAAATTGTGAGCCAAAAACTTTTGGTCATTAATTTTTGTCGATATTCGTAAAAAAAAAAAAAGATAGATACACATAATAGACTGAAATGAATAGGTTTAAATACATCGAAAATGCAATATTTTTTTTTATAAATACCTGAGTGGCTTAGTATGTTTTTAAGTTCATCTAGAAAATTTATAATGATGGGGTGTGAGATGAACGAAACTGTGAATGAGTTTCCAGCTTTTTTTTTTAATCTAGGTGAACTGTGAGGGGGTGATCCTCAAAAGAAAAGACAAATACTAATTAGTAGGCCAGTTTCCATGTTAAATTTTCCCATGTCTCATGGTTGAAAACACTTGTTTGCATGAATATGAGTATTCAAACATTGACATGTTTTTTGGGTATAATTTACCAGGTTTGTAAACGTTTATTTTGGCATAGATTTATAAAAAAATCAATATAGTTGTGTTTTAAAAAGCCCACTTCACAACGTGACACATTTAAATTATTTATTCTTCGTGCTGGATTGAACACACCGTACTTGGCCCGCGGTCCGTAGTTTGTTTATCCCTCTGCTACGGGGTCATTCGTAACTACGTTTTCTTAGCACATTTGACCCCCACACTCCCAAGTAACCCCCCATGTAGACACTAGCGCCACCCCCTCACACACCTCCCTCCCCTCAGCGTTACGTAGTTTATGCATTACTCCTAGGGGAGTATTAATATATATTTTTTTAATTCTAAGAGCAGTAAATTATGGCGATATCTAAAATCCTTAACATCTATAGCCACAGTTAGGTTAAAAATATATTAGATTAATTTATAATGTATGTGATTTAAAAAAAATATGCCATGCCTTATTCTGTAGAGGATACCCCAGTAGCTGTTGCAGGTACCATTTCTCATATATATATGTGTGTGTGTGTGTATTTCTACCACTGTAAAACAATACCTGTGTGCATCTCAGATCCATAGCTATGAAAAAAAGGGGAGAAGGGGCGGTATAATACATGCATTCAAATTAGTGAACTTTTTATGTTATGTATTGTTTACTATTTAAAGCTTGTAGTTTAATTTGAGATAGTTACAAATATTCAATTTAGTTTTTTTTTTAATACTCTGTGTTTTTCAGATGCGTGGCAGCTCTTGTATTTTCTTAAAAGAATCCCCCAATCTCTTTCCACAAAAATAATAGGTATATCCTATACATTTTTTATCCCTCATCCATACGCCTTTTCGTGTATATATGTGAATAGCCTTAACACAGTAAGCCTATGCGCTCGCGGTCAAATGGTTGGAGTTCAATGTCTGAGATCCATACTGGTGACCTTGTGGTCTCAGTAGTTAGTTTCGCATTGCATCAAATATCTGTTTGACATAAAAGTCATGGTTAGAACTTCAAACGAGTGCTTTGAAATGAGTTTTCCTATATAGCCTATGTGTATGCTTGTGCGGGTGAACTTTCTCTCAATATCTTCCTTTACTCATTCTGGAAATACATTAATATGGCTTTTTTTTAAAAAAGTACTTACTAAAAAAATTATCTTAGAGATCATGGTTCCACCCCAGAAAATGCCCAATTTATATTTTTCTATAAGTTTGGTCTTTTGCACATTTACGATGATTTTAGAAATACGTTAGGATACCCTAAGTTTAAGTTGGTTTGTAAGTATAATCAGTGTATATATGTTAGTCCTTTCACTCATTTATACCAATTTATAATGCTAGTATGGGGTTTAGTGTTGTTGCCCTAGGTCAAGCTAGTTTGTAAGTACAAATCAGTGATATCACTAGTATATATGTGCTTGTCCTGCTACCCAGTTACTATAATTCCTAATGTAAGTGTTGGGTATTCAGTGTTTCTGTCATAGGTTAAATAATTTTTAAGTCTATATTCCGTGTATATGTGCTCATCCTGTTACCAAAGCATCACAATTCCTGGTGTTAGTGTTAGGCATTTTGTGTTGATGTTTGTAAGTTTACCTCCTTTGTATATATTCGTCTTGTTACTACGATATTACAGTTAGTAAGAGATGTCTATGTTGATGCTATCTTAGTGTCAAGATAACCCCACGACTCAAATATCTCTTGCACAATTGATTTTGTTATTTATATAGAAAAAAACATACGCACCCACTAATCCTCTCAGCATTGCAGTGAACCTTTTTATTATTGTCTCACTTGGGATTCAAATAAAGGCCTCTTACATACCTTCAACATACGTACACCCCCTTCCCTTTTAAATACCTTCCCCGTTCCCGTCCCTCAGGCCGGAATAGCTAGACAACGGAATAACCTTTCTCAGAAAAGCGAGCGGTGATCATAAAATGTATAATTTATTACCATAATTTATGTGAGTGGATCATTTGTTACGCTACGACCCAAGTCTTTCAGAACTTGTCATTAAGTTGTACTGCTTTTTAATTTATATAGGTCGTCATTTCTTTAAATTACTTTCAATCAACGCGTTCAGTTATCCTCTTTTTAAAAAAAAAATAAACAGCGTCTTTCTATCCGGCCGGACTATCCTCATATTTATAAGATGAGGAAGGTATATGAGGAAATGTACCCAGATTTGCGTAGAAAAATAATGGGAAACCATTTAGGAAAAATTACTCTCAGAACCCCTAAAAGGATTTGAGCCTCATCTCCCTTTAATTGGTAATCCAGTTTATTGCGAGAGTAACGCCTTGCATTTACCGAAACGTGTACATCTGTTATTTTAATTGAATACCCAGATTTAGAGGGTAATATTTTTTATTTGGCTCCACGTTTTATTATCCAATAAGAATATGCTAATTTATCTACATTTATATGTTAGGGTGGAGGTTTGTATAGTTTAGACCTTAGAGGAAATGTTGCAAGAATTTGGATGGAGGGATGGTGAGATATAATTGATGACATACCACCTTAAGTACACTCAGCCAGTATTCGAACCCATCACCCCTTTCACTCCTATATTCCCTTCATCCCAGTCACCAATAAACCAGAATAGATAAGTTTTACGTTGATTCCGTGTGTCCACCAGAGTGAACTAAGAATTATAAAGTTAAATTTTATTTATTTAATATTAACTTTATTTAAAATACCCTTTGTTTGTGTGCATTGTGTCTTAATCCCCCGTCCAGGATATTCGTAAATTTACACTCATGGGATTAGAGATTAGGAAGGTTTGGAGGACCCTGAATTTTAGTGGGGAAATATTCAAGGAAAAAAACTCTCACTAAACCCAATCAAAATATGAAACCATAAAAATCCTGCGTCACCCATCAAACCAAGGGGGCAAATACACCCCTCAGACCACGGGACCACTGGTGTGGGTTAAAATATCACTTCTTATTGAGTTTAAGACTTTTTGAATTAGAAATACGAAGGGATAGTTAACTTTATGGCTTAAGAGTTAATCCCATTTTAAATTTTAAATTGAGAAACAACTGGATAGTAAGAAATCAACAAGGATTTATTTCCAAACTCAAGGGATTTGATCATTAATGTACTTATCTACCCCGGACGGGTAGTAAGACACGTAGAGCGGGATACATGCTTAGCTATTCTCCTAAAATAATGCCACGTGTGATTTTTTGTTTAATATCCGTTTCATTGTTTTAGCTAACGTAAAATTTTATTCGCACGAAATTCAATCAAATATAACTACAGTATAACCTCGATTTTCCACCCCTCCACCAACCGAGGCCCCGGTTAACTGAGTTACACGCTAGTGTCAAAGTCACGAATGTAAGTGTAGTAATTTTTTGTAGTGGTGTATCATGTATTATATATATCTTTAAGTTCTGTTTTGATTAAAGTTAATTTTAGGTAAGACTTTGTCTTCTTTTATCGTACATGCTTTTTATTACACATACCAACTTTATAGATGGATCAAAATGCAAAGTTTGACAGTTAAATCGTTCATTCAACCCAAGAAAAATAAATAGCATTTCTCAACAGAGTATTCATTAATATAATGTTTATGTACCCGAGGTGGACGTGGACATAACTAATATTAAGTATTTACTATAACAGTATATTGAATTCATCGTTTATTTAATGCATGAAGGTGATCCCATCATCGAAAACTTAGAACAAAATAGGACTAAGGGCCAGTTTCATAGTCAGATTTAGTACGCCTAAAGTGCGAGTCGATACTAAATACAGGACGACACCTACCTAGACCAAAATGGAATGGGCCAGTTTCGCATATGAAACTGGCCCATTCCATTCAATTTCTGGTAGGTGACGTCTTGTATTTATTATAGCACCGCACTTGAGGCGTACTAAATCTGACTATGAAACTGGCCCTAAGCCAAGGAAAATAATATTTAAAAATCAGTCTGATTTGCAATTTGTTTGAGGCCGAATTTGAACTAATTTAGGTATAGGTACAGTGTATGTAATTGTTTAATATATTATATATGTGTATGTATATTCAGATCTACTGGTAAATATATATATATATATATATAAGTTGTAGGGAGTGACAAGGCAAGTGTTTCCACTCAATGAACTTGGGGTTGGCAACGCCAAGTGGCGGCGCTATTAGACGTCAAGACTGGCCGGATTATCGATGCCTGTGCCATCATTCGCAACACGCCTCACATATTTGATCGTGTCAGACTTAGGGTGGTCCGTTGTTGCAGTTTGTGTGTCAACGTGGGTGGTCAACCCTTTCAACAGTTGTTGTAAATTATGGATATCTCTGTTCACACAGACTGTTCAACTCTCAACACGAAGTGAATCCACTTCCCTAACCGAAATGCCTCTGCACTCTCAGGGCCAACAAACCATTCCTTTGAAAGACTCGGCAATCCCTTATGGGTAACTGTTGTCAGGCAGTTCCATTCCTGTCATTAGTGATAATTTAGACCACACACTACCTTGTTATGTGCTGAAGATTGATGAGTTTCCTACACCCTAGGTGCTTACAGAACCAACTTCAACGTCTCGTAATGCCACCAGTTGGCGTCGTTGACCTCCCTAGCTCACTGTATGGAAATACTTATCCTGTCACCTCCTACAGCCTGTATAATTATTTACCTGCAGATCTGAATAGCCCTGTATAGTAAACAAATATGACTATTTTAATTCATGCATTATTTTATATTCATGGGGTATATTCTAATCTACTAATAAGACAAAACTTATATATTTTAAAAATATAACCGACAGAGATTCAAGCCAAGTACTTTTGTTTCAGAGCTCGACTGTTATAATTTCTGAGTCGGCCTGGGACATACTCAAGTCCTTCATACATCTCTCCCAATACTCCAGAGCCACGAGTACAAACTATGGCAGCTAAAATGAATTGATGTATATCGGAGTTCGAACAGGGTACTCGGGTTACCTAGTTGCTTGAACTATAGCGCTTCCCCGTCCAGGCACATTTCTAAAATATACAATTGTTACTTAGGCTTCAAAAAGTTCGTCCTATTTTCTAGAACCATCGTGAATTAATTTAAAATGTATCCGTAAATTATTCAATATAGTTAAATTTGTTTATTTATTATTTTCAAAATCGGAAATTTCAAAAGTTCCTTTTGTGACCTGTTCAGGAAATATTATTTTTGGCAATTTTAAGCATTTTTTTAAATTAAGTATAAAAATCACAAAATTAAAATGAGGCACTGATAATATATTAACGGTGTCTTCATAATGTCTTCACTTGAAGATTTGACATTAATTTTAACAATCTTCTCAATACGTCATTAGTTAAGACCGTATATTTCACTTAGTGCCATTTTATTTCAATGAAGTTAATTTATAAAATAAATTAATTTAATAATTATTATATGTATATAATTTATCTTAGGCAAATAATGTATATGTTAGTTATTTATTTCCATTATATTTATGATCATTCCATTTAACAATTCAGAGTGGCTTGATGATATAGTTTCATTTTTCTTCCAAAGATGTAGCCTTTTTATTTATTGTTACTACATTGTTAAGTATTTTAGTTCAATTTAATATCTAAATGCAACGGTTAAAAAGCAAAATATAGCTTAAAATGTGTATTTAAAAAATATTAATATATATATTAAGGAAATTTGTATTTTATTGATGACCTTCAGAAGTAGATTGTCATATTTTGACATTTTGTATAAAATTCACTTCATCCATCTTTTTTAAAAGAATATAATAATTTAAGTTTAATAATCTTGTGTCTTCTCTCTTGATTCTTTCCTCTTGATAATTTGTAAAATAATAAAACAAAAAGTTTTTATTTATTTCGAATATATGTCAGAGTACTGCTATTTAAAAAAAAGTCTTATTCACAATATTATGTCAATATTATAAAGTGACAAAAAATATATGTAAGAGGACTCAATTTACTCACTTTGTTAAATCAAAGCATCAGATCATTGAATTGCCCACACAATTCATTTTTGACCCGGATAAAAATTTTCTGGACTCTTTAAATAATAGAACAAAAAACATACATTTACCTGAAATTAAGATGTTCATCCTAGGACTGAAAATAATTGTAGAAACAAGTGTGGAATTATTACTATTTCATTATAAAATAATTATTTATGTTTTTATATTTTCTTGAAAGGTTGGCTGTCTATTTGATGTTTCACGCTGCTGAACTAGTTGCTATCAAACCATTGACAAGAAAATATAAAAGTACCTTAGTGTATATCAACTTGTATTCCTGTAATCACTTATTAGGGTAATATTAACCAAATATATCATCAATATATGACAAATTAACATGATAAAGATAGGAATCTATAGTTTTTCTTCATTTGCTGGAACAAAGCTTTACAAAAAATTATACAGCCACTTGTGTCAGAATATAGTACAGTAGTTATATTTTTAATGTTGAAACAATTGTACTGAATTGTGTAAATTTACGATGAATGATAAAATATATTATAAAACACTAATGTAAATCAGGTTTCTTATTTAGGTTTTAGCTTAAAATATTAGTAGGTGCATGTAATCGGATGTGCCTCTGTAGCTAAGATTCTTTTTCACATAATTTTATTAAATATCAGTATGTAAAATATTTAAAAAATTGACAATGTAAATGCATCAGCATTAAATAATAATGTTACTAAAGTGACGTTGAAATTGATAATCCCATTCCTTGTTATTATAAAATATTATCAAGAATATATATTTTTTCCGGACACGTGGCTCTCAGTATTTTCTTTTATATATAAACTTTTTTCCCTATACCTGGTGTACTAACAGTATTTGAAACATTTTTTCCAAATCAATTTTCCTTACTTTATTATAAATAAACTCCAGCATGTTAAGAAACATTAAAAATGTCCCGTTGTCACTGAAAGGACCCGTACTATTATATAAATATTTAAATGTGATATGGACGTAGTCCTGATGTTTTCCGATAAAATAAATAAAATATTAGTTTAGGAACAGTCTAAGCTATTAAAACATAATTTTTACTTTCATCTTCGATATCAACCTTAGGGCCTTCATAGAAAATAATACCGCCAGATAAAACTAGTTGTGCTTTTTCGTTAAATTGCTTGGGAAATCTTTCTCAGTTTTCAAATAAGATAACTAAATATAATAAAAACAATATTTGAAATGGTATTATTTTGGAAACATGCGTGAATTTGTAGTTTATCAACTAACGATTTAAAATAATTTTAGAAGAATTGTTGAATGTTAGTATACTACATTTGAAAATTCAATATGTTGGGTGATAATTTGTGTATTTGTTCTGAAAGAATATATATTTTATTTACTATTAATAAGAATTTAAAATATTGAACTTTGCATTGGCAAGGAAGCTAAAAACATACATTCGTAATGTACTGTACTTTTTTTTTCAAACAATAAATATCATATATTTGAAACACATGTTGAATTATTATGAAAGAGAGAAGCCACATATCAATACTCATTATGTTTAGTTACATCTAATAAAAAAAATACTTAAAGATGCACAGTTTTTACCGTAGAAAACTTGGTATCTACACTATACTTTCCTTTGACTTTACAAAATATAAACATTCAAACAATGATAGGTATGGATTATGAAAATACATTAATGACATCTATTGGCGTATTTTTACTAAGTCAAATAGCTGACTGTTGTTATTTGATTATATATAAGTTATTTATTAATGTTATCGAATGTCTCCTGCTCCATATAAATAATATTACGTGAATACTCATGTACCATTATAACATATTAAAGTTACATTAAAATATAGCAGACGACATTTTATCCTCTAGCTCTAGCAGAAAATAAATACCCTCAGGAAATTACTTCTTCACTGGTCTTAAATTATGAAAGGATTTTTTAATGATTTCACCCCCTTTCAAATCCCCCCAACCCAACACGTAAGGGATCGTAATATTTTCCATCACCCCCACCACTTGATATGTTTTTTAAGATTTAGTAAATTGAGTTATTGTAATCGTTTGGTTATTTTTAGACGCAAGAATGAGTAACAAAGCGAGTGATATGAAAATTTAGAATATTTAATTGCAGAAAAATTAGGTGTAGCACATAAGAGTAAATGAAATAATACAAGTGAAATTTTATAATAAAAAAAAAAAAAGACTTGGTTCCACCATAAACATTGGTAAAACATCTTACGTAAGATGGATTATTATCCCACACACACCCCTTTTCCTAGTAATAAAACATAAGTAAATACTAAACCCCCCCTCAACCACTCCAAAAAAGTCCTTACATAATTTAAGAATGGCTCCTTACTGACCAGTCAATAAATACGTTAGCAAAATTACGAATCTCACAAGTCAAAACTTCTATTTTTAGATGAAAGTCGGCTGTATCTGATCTCATTGCCTGTCGCACTTTGAATTTCTCTAGTCATACAATTAAGTAAAGACTTTATGTCTCCAAGTTTAATTTTGTTGTTGTTGTTGTTGTTGTTGTTGTGTGACCAGTTTAAAGGTGTTGTTATTTCCGTCAGTGGGTTGAGCAGCTAGTATTTCCACTGAGCACACATCTCCGTGTAAAGTCGAGAGGTCACCACTGTTTGAAATTGCATACAGCTTCCCTGGCAAACAAAGTTGTTACACTGACGTGGTTTGGCTGTCTCATTAAAATATTACATACCCTGAGTGCTTCTTATGGTTTATGTACACCTCGCCTAGCAATATTACTATAATTATTATCATTGTGTAAGCTAACATCACCATATATATTTATTTATTTAATTACCCACCCCCAAACCCCTCAACACCTCCCGCGTCTTAGGGCTATCCAAATACTTTTATTAATGGGAGTAGATAACAAGGTTGAGGCAGGTAAGACAGTGAGGAAGGATACCTCAGTAAAACCACCCGGGATTCGAACCTTGACCACTTTACCATCGTCCGATCTGACTAGATGTGCCTGACACCTATGTCTGCGCGCCTGCTGATGTGTGTTACAGTGGTCTTACATAAATTATACGATGTTCAAACTCTTTCGAAAGTGTTAAGCGCCGGCTTTGAACTTAAATGGATAGTACGATAATAGATCAGATTGGAATTTACCAAATTAGGACACTAATTTATTTTTTATTTATTGTATACTTTACATCGTATCCTACGCCCTTGTCCTGGCTATATGCATTCACGCTTATGGGATAGGTAGGAAAGATATAGAAATTAGTGTACCCGCATTTGCAGGGAGAGAAAAACACTATTTACGATTCAAATCCCAACCTTCCCATTACCATAAAACCAGACTAGATGGTCCTGACGTTTATTCCACGTGCTCATCGATGGTATTTTTGTAGTTCAATCGCTATTCTTTAAAAATTTATAAAAGTGTAAGGCGTAAGTAGTAAAAACCCAGAGTGTGTGCTCATTGCGTGCCAATTTTTAAGGCGGTGAAACTCTCCCGTGCCAGTATTTTCTAGTAAAACGACGCGGGAGACGATTATAAAGTATTTATTTTCCTTACTCCTAGTTGTAATTAGCGCCCATTAAGTTCCATATAAGTAAATCTGTCGGTTTGCGTGTTTTTTAATAAACTTCTCACGCCATAAAGAATTTCCGTCTATAGCACTTTCATGGAGCGTAGAGGTTTATATTTTATAGTGCTCTGCTCGTAAAGCATTTCAACCAAATAGGCCTATGATAGCGCCATAAAATAAATTCGCTTCAAACATTTTCTGATTGTAGTGACTACGATATTGTGTGGTCAATTGTACCATTTTAGAATTATTTAATTATCTAAGTCAAAATAAATACCGTAATTAAAAGTGGTGAGTAGAATGTACTAAAATCTAATGTACTTTTAGGTAAGATCTTTATATGAATGTTTACCATTTAGGTTGTTGGGATGATTTGAAAATGTATGGATACATATTGTATTTCACCCAAAACTTTCCATAGGATTTTCTTATATTTTAGCTTTCAATATGCAACAACTACTCATTCCAATTTATAGTAAGATCATAACATTCTTTATGTTAGTTATGTTTTAAAAGTTTTGTAAGAAAACTTAATTTCCTTATTTTTTCCTTTACTCGAAAATCACTCGATGTTTCTTCAAAGTGCTGAATATTCGGTTGAAACCATCTTTTGATCGAACATTTTTGACATTTATTCTAAAATTTCCCATATAAATATATCTAGCATGAATATATGTTGAAATAATTTAGAGATACCAACTAACATATCTTGGTTCTCATAAATCCTTATAGATTTTGAAGTGGCTTATCAGTCACATGAAAATACTGTAGTTGAGAATCAGACAGTTTCGAATGTATTCAATTAAACAAATTGTAAATCTTGATGGTAGATATTTTGAAAAGGCTTTGTTTGACAATAAACCTTCCTGATTTTTTAACATCATAGTTTGCAATATTCTATCCTTAATATTGATAGTGATATTCAGTTTAGTTAATTAAGCTTTTAAAATGTTAAAAATAACATTTATTGATGTTTTCCTTTTACACTTTTTCAATCTATTGAATGTTTAGTTAATATCATATTTTGGTCAAATGTTTGATGCTCTTTTGTTTAGAATCGCAATATTATTTAGCACGAATACAAAATTTAATGTTTTTAACTCACCAAAAATATCCCAATATATTTTAAACTGACCTATCTGTAACATACAAATATTACACTTAAAATTTATATTACCGAACGAATAATAAACCAATCATAGCTTTGTATTAATCCTTGCTATTTATCGTAAAACTAATGTGAAACATTTTATCCATAGCCTTGGTATGTTATTTATATATTTTATTTTTGTTTCCTGTTTAGAATTTTTTTACGAATAGTAAATTAATTATAAAACACATGAAGGGCTTGGAGCAATACAATTCTATGCCACAAAAATATGTATTCAGAGGAATAAATGTCTAATGTTTTAAAATGTCAATAATTGATAAGCCTGAATTATTCTAATTTTGCCCTAATTTTGATGCAAACTTGAAACTTTAAGAAAAAATTACAAATAATCTTATAAAATCTACGCAAGAAAGTATAGGATCCCAATTAAATATACTAGCTGTAACTGCCACAACTGTTGTGGCCTAGCACGTTATTGACCCAAGCGTTTCATATATTCATTCACATGTACGTTTATTCTAATCATCTGGAATATTCTCGAAACCAGAAACGATGGAATACATGTCAATTTAAAAATAATTATTCATGAATCTGGACTGTTATGAAAGTTTTATGAATAATGAAACAATGACTATTGAGTATTTTGTTTGAAAAAATAATATTGAGTAAGTGCATTATTATTGTGTATGTAATGTTGCGTTTCCTTTGTGAAAAGAGAGAGAGAGAGAATGATAAAAAAGAAAGAAATGGCAATGCAACTTACTCATAAATATACATACACCTTCAATCCTGGTGCCTTTGTCTCTCAAGGGGTCAAGTAGTTGACCTGGCCTTGGAATGTAATTAAATAGGCCGCAAACCAGGTTGATGTGTTAATCAAAATTAATTTATATTCTTTTGATCAAAAATCCCATAACCTGTATTCATCACAAGGCATTGTAAAGCTAATCAAATCTCGCAGATAACGGTGGGCAGGACATGCAGCGTGAATGGGAGATTCTAGAACCTTGTTCAGGTACTGACTGCCAAAACCAATGGGAAGAGACCATTGAGAAGACCTGGGTGTAGATGGGAAGATATTATAATGGACCTGAAAGAGCTTGGGTGTAATGAGGTGGAATGGATAGACTCAGCTCACGATAGGGATGGGTGGCCTACTTTTGTAAGTGGGTAAATTACCTTTCAATTTCCTAATGCCATAGAGTGATATTTGCGATGATATCGAAATTAGAAAAAGGTATTGTTTTTGGTTGCACAAAGCTTTACTTTCCCAACCTTGATTTTATGTTTCAATAATATAATAATTATAATGATAATGATAATAATAATGATGGTTAGTTTTTCTATGCATTTAAAAAAAATTAAAATATATAATATATATGTGTGTGTTAATTTAAATAAATATTTTATCATGAAAGTAGATATTAGTGCGAACTCATTAGCATACCTAGTATTTGTTTTTTGAGAGAGGGTGAGCCTTTTCTCATCAAAATTAAATCCTAAATGAATAGCTTGAACTTTTTGTACTCTAGATTTTGATTTGTATTGTTGAACGATCCTAAGCATTAACATTTTTATTGACCCTATATACTCTCAGAAAAGCTCAAATTATCTTCATAAAACCTTGAGAGTCCATTGTTAACAGATGGGGTTTACTCACGTTCAGTATTATGCGGGATTGTCCCGCATTGCATATTTTTGTCTCCCCGATTTCCCGACAGATTTGGACCAAAAATAATCCTGTTTTATAATAGCAATTTCTAATTGAATCCTTACAGTTATAACCTTATTTTTTATTCGGCGCATAAATGCTCGTTTAGCGAATACTTTGGCTTTTGGCAACACTGGTGTTCAGAAAGTATCACGTAAGAGTTTATTAAACTTTTGAATTAACAAACATTAATTTTAAATTTTTAAAAGGGTAACATTAATTTGATTCAGGCTTAATCCATATAATTAGCTGGAAAAAGGTGTATTAAATATATTAATTATACTTTTTTTTTAGTCAAATGACTATTAAAAAACCTCAAAATAACCATTATCATGGAAAAGCCCCTCATTTTGTTTTGAGAAACGTGTTAATTGTAGAAACACTTTTGTTTACCCTTCAAAATAGTAGTTTTACCTTAAATGATTACACTTTGACCATATTTTATAAGCTACACCATAGTGTAATCAAGAGAGGAGATCTTGGTGACTTTCAAGGTGAAGAGAAGGCGTTTATAGAAATAAGTCACCTGCGATTATTCCAAATACTGCCGAGCCATCGGTCATTATGATGTTTAGCTTCTTGAAACGTACTGTACCTTTTCATTCAGTTACTTACAATTTTAAAGTAACGATGGCTCTCAGAAAATTTGCTTCAACTTATCATTGTATTAATCATAAATACGAATCTACTGAGTGCTTGCTATAAATTTATGTTAGCATCCATTAAAATAAGTAAATAGGAAATCCTGAGTTGCACAAAATAATTCTTGAGTCTTCAGTAGATGTGTTTTCATTGTACGTACTTCATCTTGCAGATTTGCGTTGTAATAGGCGAAGTGTTTATTTTAATTAATATGTTTTAATTTTAAAATGCAATAGAATTAATTGGGAAAATACCTCAAGCAATATTCTTCCTTATAGAGTTATGTTTTGCAGTAAAAGTTAACATTTTGTAATCAAAAGCTTCACTTCTGTTTATTTGTGAGTTTATAGAAACTTTTTTTTAGGAAATGATTTATCTTCAATGACTTTAAAATGATCTAAACATAATCAACTCGGTTGGAATTCGACAAACGTCACTCATATTTGAGCCTCTTAAAATGTATTTCTTACTTATTTCCATAAGTTTCTTAATTGACACATGGATCATTTATTGATTGACAAATTATTATACATCAAAAGAAGGTAAATACTTTCTTCATTTACACATATCGATATGATGTGGTACCTAGGGAATAAATTTGGTTAGAACCTTGATAATTTTTTAAAGGCTTATCTTTTTTTCAGTTTGGGCTGTAAAGAAACAATATAATTAAAAAAATATTTGTCGGGTCACTTCTTTGTGGATGTTCCCTTCCCCTCGCAACCTTTTAGTTCATTAACAAAAGAGTCATAAAATACTGTTTAGGTCTTCTTCTAATGGTTCTTTTGAGATGTATCTTGTGGTTCACAAATACAATTTTAAGCTTCCTAAATTTTGTTGTCCCAACCCTTTCGCAAACATAGTTATTAGAGGCCATTACATTTTAAATAAGGATAATATTTTGCGAAGAGGCCCAATTATATTCCTTTTTCTGAAAACTAAGTTATGGGGAATGTATAAATGCAATAAAAGTTTCGTGTATCTTGAAACAAAGAGTTTTGAGTGTTTTTGTTGGTTATAAAGAAATATTTATAGATTTTAATTTTTTTTGTTTGTTGCAAAAAATTTATAATTGGTTTGCACATAAATCGGTTGGAAGCTTTACTTTCTTGTATTCGATTTAAATATAGCAGGAATTAATACTTTTATGACTACAAATGTTCAAGGTGCTTTAAAATTATTGTTTTAATTGCAATTTAAATATTTTTACTGACTGTTCTCAGTTTCTTTGTTTGTCAACATTATAACTTAATTGCGTGAGATATAAGTTTAGTTTAACTTAAATATTTTATTGACCGGTGTTTTGAACACTTGGACAACTTATTAAGACAATATTTTGCCTTTTTTATTTGCTTTTTTTAAAAATTTTATTTCATTGTCCTGACAAAACCTCTGACTAAACATAATACCAATCAATAATA
The DNA here is from genome assembly GCA_902151455.1 of Timema bartmani. Classification (NCBI taxonomy): domain Eukaryota; kingdom Metazoa; phylum Arthropoda; class Insecta; order Phasmatodea; family Timematidae; genus Timema; species Timema bartmani. The sequence continues at coordinate 109,776 of CABFWB010000099.1, forward strand.
ATAATAATAATCAATTTGTATCCTCAAGCTACAATCTTCATCCTGACTAGGATTTTATCTATCGCTTCCGATTATGTTATTAAACATTGTGAAACAATAATGATATAAGTAAATCTTTAAGGTATTATCTTCATCCGGATTAAAGTTGTTCTGGCCTTTGTGACTAAACAGAATACAACAATGATGATCACAGCGTATCTTCAAGCCATTATTTTCTTCTTTGTTAGAATATTTTGATTAGGCTTTTTTGATTAAATAGAATAAATAACACTCAAATATTTGTAAAATCAATGTTCAATCTTCAACTCCAACAATGCATTTTGAATAATTCGTTTGGCTCTTGATATTTGTAGAATTCAATCATACTTAATAAAATGAATATAAAAACAGCTATTAATGTATGTATATTACATTTGACTGACATACTATTAGGTTTTGCTTATATTAGTAAAAATAGATATTAATATTAAATATGAATTTCAGTGTGTTCAGTTATTGTATTCAACACCAACATATTTTTATTAAAATCAGATAATACTTAGATAATTAAAAACATGAACACAAACAAATTGTATTTGAATATATTTGATTTGTTTTAACTATAAAGATTTGAAGGTTTTTATTGATATAAGTATATTAATTATTTCAGTTGAATATATACTAAAACATTCAATGTTACTTGAAACCAAATTTCAGTGGATTGTTTTCAAATACATAATTTCTGAGTTTTGCGTGAAAAAAATTATAATTTTTGCATGCTTTTTCTCCATACCAGTATCCATTTTTTTCTCTTGTCTAGACAAAAGATAATTTCGAAGGTGTAATTATCAACATTTCTTTCTCGTTTTCTTTGCTACGAAACAGTAGTTGTGAAAGGCTGTGGACTAGCAGTCATATAAATCCAGATTATATGTTGCTCAGCCAGTTTTTTTGATTTTCAGCATTTACAAGAACAACATCACATTCCACAATGAGCAGTTTTGAACCACCAGTGTCAAATTATGGTTGTCCATTTATTTGATATAATTATTTTTCACCCAATATTATATAGTCTCTCTTCAAGGTTTTTTATTTTTTTTTCTGCGACTTATCTAAAATTATTATTTTATTATTTGTTAGTAACTTTGTTGTTTTTGCTGTTGCTGTTGTTTTTGCGTTTCTTGATTATATGATCACCAATAAGGTAGAAAGGTGTAGCGCCATTTTACTATAATTTTATTCATGTTGTTAGTTATGAACTCTTGACTAAACTTGACTTGACTTAAGTTAAAGAACAAACTAAGCAACTTTTCTAAACGAAGAAACAGTTTTTTTTAATGTTAAGTATTTTTGACACAAAATAAACATTAAAAGAAAATAACCGACACAGCTTGATTTTGAAACTTTCCAGGCATCACTTTTACATTTTTGAAAAAAAAAATTGTCAAACATATTAAGACATACCTATTTATAAAATATTGATTTAATAATAAACACTTGTTCATTTTGGTCGCTAAGGTGCTTCTGGTACGGAAAAGATTCAGTTTTAAATTTAACTTGATTTCAAATCCCTCAGGAATAAATTTCAAATAAAGACGTTGCACAGAATATTAATTTTTAAATACAATTATTTTAACAAATAAATTTATAAATCGAAGATAAAATATAATTTTTACGAAGATCATCTCAGTTCTGCCCTTTAAAATTTAAGAATGTTTTTATACTTAAGAATATTTCAAACTTTTTTTGCAAAGTCAAATCTTCTTTCAAAGTCAAAAATCTTCTTTGACTCTTTTATCAGTAGAAAAAAAAAAAAATTTGAATAATCTTCTCTCTTAAAGTGACACGATTGCAAAATCACACGTCTTTTTAAATTACGACACAAATGCAATATTTTTAGCTGAATGGTTGTTGTGTTGGCAATCATTTTCAACTCAAGTCTTAGCTTTCATTTTCAATCACACGCGAAGAAAAATGTGTTTAGTTAATTATCCTGCACTATCAGTAGTTGCAAAACATTTAGAAAAAATGCACTTTTCTGTTGATACATATATGCCATTTCATATCTTCTAATTATTTTAAATATGTCAATTTGTTACTATTTTTCTTGAGTGCATTGAAGAATACTTTTGTATATTCCAAGAGTGATATATTGTCATATAGGCCTGCATGCCTCATGATGCTCTTTAAAAATGCATACATATATTTAGTATATAATTTATATCCCACCTTCATCATATATAAGAAGGAAATAGAATACAGTTTTCTAATATATACATTTTTTTAGAGTATTAAGTTCAACGCTAAATTTAAGTACATAATAGGTTAAGAGTTTCTTGAAACACCGTTTTATAAATTTATATATATATATTGTCAAACATATTAAGACATACCTATTTATAAAATATTGATTTAATAATAAACACTTGTTCATTTTGGTCGCTAAGGTGCTTCTGGTACGGAAAAGATTCAGTTTTAAATTTAACTTGATTTCAAATCCCTCAGGAATAAATTTCAAATAAAGACGTTGCACAGAATATTAATTTTTAAATACAATTATTTTAACAAATAAATTTATAAATCGAAGATAAAATATAATTTTTACGAAGATCATCTCAGTTCTGCCCTTTAAAATTTAAGAATGTTTTTATACTTAAGAATATTTCAAACTTTTTTTGCAAAGTCAAATCTTCTTTCAAAGTCAAAAATCTTCTTTGACTCTTTTATCAGTAGAAAAAAAAAAAAATTTGAATAATCTTCTCTCTTAAAGTGACACGATTGCAAAATCACACGTCTTTTTAAATTACGACACAAATGCAATATTTTTAGCTGAATGGTTGTTGTGTTGGCAATCATTTTCAACTCAAGTCTTAGCTTTCATTTTCAATCACACGCGAAGAAAAATGTGTTTAGTTAATTATCCTGCACTATCAGTAGTTGCAAAACATTTAGAAAAAATGCACTTTTCTGTTGATACATATATGCCATTTCATATCTTCTAATTATTTTAAATATGTCAATTTGTTACTATTTTTCTTGAGTGCATTGAAGAATACTTTTGTATATTCCAAGAGTGATATATTGTCATATAGGCCTGCATGCCTCATGATGCTCTTTAAAAATGCATACATATATTTAGTATATAATTTATATCCCACCTTCATCATATATAAGAAGGAAATAGAATACAGTTTTCTAATATATACATTTTTTTAGAGTATTAAGTTCAACGCTAAATTTAAGTACATAATAGGTTAAGAGTTTCTTGAAACACCGTTTTATAAATTTATATATATATATTTCCTTTCTGGTAATGATATTTTCTTTTAGTATACATCACAGTTATGTTGAGTTTGACCCAAATCGGGTGAGAGGTGTAAATATGAATGAAAGGAGAAAATTGAGGTAAAATAGACATACACCTTTTTTATTTTTAGCATTGATTTTTATAAGAATATAAGCGAAGTTGAGTTTGACGTTTATCAGTTATATCCAAGATTCTAAGGATTTGGTTTTCAGTTCAATTACTAACTCCATATTATTTTCCTCACTGGTTTGCAAATTTGTCTTAATTTTTGTTTTTGTTTGCTTCGTGTTCCATGTTTGGCTAGAAGATAAAATCAAAATTATTCAAACATATTGTTGTCAATAAATAGTAATTACTTTATTAAGTAAGTGTTCTGTATTTCGGCAGATTCATTGACTTGCCCAATTATAGCGCTCCATCATGTCCTACCAGCAGTTTTCTTTTTTGGATCCTGAACTCCATCTTCTTTCTTTGTTTGAGGTAATCCATCAGTTGCATTCTTCATTTTCTTAGTCAGCTTTTTCCTTTGACTTTGCCTTCCAAGACATCACTTACAAATTTATTAAAAATTGAAATTGCCATTTGTATGTATTGAGATTGAGTGTTTTTTTAAATTTAAATTTGCAAAATTCTATAACATTTCCCGAAATACTTTAATTTATTATTGGATTAGACAATTCTCTAAATTTTACCTTTATCTGGAAAACCCAATAAAATTATATAAATGTTTACTTTAACGCAATCAATCATGTAGGTACGTGTGTAATTATTTTATAGTGCAACTATTTCATACAGTTCGTTGATAAATGCCTATAGTTGGATAAAAGTTCCAAAAGTTGGTCATATTTTGTGAAAAAATTATCAAAATATTATCATTTTTCAAATTCAGTTCTGTTCACTCTTCCAGACAGTACGATCCATATCTAAGCTGTTCGAGGCAAATCAATTACCTATTTCAATATATTTATTTTCGGACAAAAATAACCTTTAATATATTGTTATCTTAGATATCAAGTATAAAAGTACATTTAATAGGCATTTAAATTTAACACTAGCCTAAAATATAAAGTATGTTTTTAATTCAACAACTTACTGGTGATATATATTTTAAAACACTTTTAATAAACTAAACCACTTTTAGACAATCGAGAATTATGTCACAACCTGTAAATCACAGCGTATTTAAAACTGGTAAAATGTTTTAAAATTAATTCAATTATATTTTACTCTGTAAAACAATAGGGTCTATTAATGTGAGTAACTTATTTGGAGCAAATATCAAGTAGGCCTATGTTTTGGAATACATATTTATTTCGTCTCATTAAAATATTTGTTTGTAAAATATACCATTGATATTGTTTCTTTATTTATTATAATTATAATAATATGAAAGTATATTTTCAAATATTCAATAAAAATACGTGGTTGTAATTTAAATGTTAACATCAAATAAAAAATGAAGACATGAATATATTATTTCTTCAGTTTGCAAAATAAATTTTTAGAAATAAGCATTAATCTCTTCTATGTTTACATATCATGTATGAATTAAATAATTTCTAAGAACAAAACACCTAATTTTCAGCAGTTATGTACACTTTTATGATGGCATGTAAGAACACATATACTTTAAATTAAATAATTTCTAATGGAAACATTTCAATATAATTATATTTTGTGAGGTCTTATTTGCAATTCTTTACTTTAATATTAAAAATGTATTATTGTAAATTGATAAACTTCTTCGTGTTTATGGCAAACTTAATTCATTCAGTTTTTTGAAAATAAAACAATGTTATTTTACACATTTTCTAAATATTTATTTTATAGGTGTAATTGCTTTGACTTAAAAATCTTCTTTGTTTCAATCCTTAAATTTTTTTTTGTAAGAGATGAATTTTGAATATTTAAATTTATTATTTAGTTAATGTATTTTTGAAAATTAGTTCTAAAGAAATATTTTTTTTATGTAAATTACTCCAACTAAACTATTCTTGGTCTTATTAACTCATATTTGAATTCAAAACCAATATATTTTGATTTATATGACATTTTGAAGTATGCATTTTCATGAAATATTAAAATATGTTTTTTTTATATCTTGAAACATATTTAAGAAATATTTGATTTGTTATATGTATACTTAAAATCTTCTCAGAAAATTGTAAATTTATTATTTTTGAATAATCGTTAGCATAGATTTGTTTCCGGAAGATTTTTGAGACTAAATTGTGGGATATTAATATTTTTTCTCCCTTTGTTGAGATTTAAAGGTTTCACGTCAAGTGCCGCTCACCGCACCGGGCAAGTTTTACCCACCCTGATGGATGCGGTTGTAAGCCTCCTCTACGTCACAGTGCGCGTCGTTGAGTATGACCAATAGCAGTGGTAGCATGTCCACATGATAGTTGAACATGTTGAGAAGGGAGTACACGCTACCCATCATCGTCTCCACGCTCATACCTGAAACAATACAAAACATGATTTAATACAATGGCGGACCAAACAACAAAAACAAACTATGTTTGAAGAAACCGGATAAGTCTGAATATTTGCACAAACAATGTCTGAATATTAACACAAACAATTTGTTAGAAAACAGACAGTCTTATTAATAATACTAGAATTGTCTTATAAAACAGACTAAGGGGGTGGCCAAACTGAGCGAGCGACTAAAATATAAAATATAACACATTGGTTGTAATGAGAGGTGGCCAGACTGGAGCGCGCACGCTTGAAAAGATAGAACTGGTTCTGTTTTTCAAGCGCGCGCTCAACCCAGTACAGTATAGTTTACAGGCGCTATTGTATGTTGGTTCATTGAGTGCTAGGAAAACTTCTCATTTTGACATTATTATTGTTATCGATAGGTTGCTACTAACGGCCTAATTTAATTGTTATGATCATAAACCATATATATATATATATGGTTTATGATCATAACAATTATATATATCATAACAACATCATAACAATAATATATATATATATAATATATATCATAACAACATCATAACAATAATATATATATATCTATCATAACAACATCATAACAATAATATATATATATATAAAACTGATATGTTAAAATACTTCAATATTATCAAAGTAGGCCTTTACAAATAAGAATCACCATTAATATATATATATATATATAAAACTGATATGTTAAAATACTTCAATATTATCAAATAAGAATCACCATTAGCGTGGAGAGAGGAGGAGAAAACCACAAAAATAAATCACTTATTAAAAACCACTCTCATTTCACAGAACCAAGATTCGTAGCCTCCTCGTCAACAACTATAGAGCTATCTGATAATAACGCGCTCGCTCACTCGCCAGTATGGCCACCCAATCACTTGCGCGCTCGCTCGCACGCTTGTCAGTCTGGCCGAGCCCTAGGTCGGAATATAAGCACAATGTCTTAGAAAATTGCTCGAGTCTAAATACAGCTATAAAGAACGTATTAGAAAACTGGGAGAGTCTAATTAAAAATCACATTAGTCAAATAGTAGATTGCAATAACAAACAAAACAATTTCTTAGTAAGTTAGTGTAATTGAACAACACACCAGACCGATATCAGTAAAATATCAGATTGCGACAACAAAGAGTATGTCCTAAAAATTAATCACATGAGTGCGTCAGAAACTTATAGGTTGATCAAGCAGAGATTCAAGCCTACTCGTCGGCAACACGCAAGTCTATTACGAACCTCACATATAGGGCCGCGTGACAACCAGTATGGCTGTAATCAAACAAGGCCCGTATAAATAAAATCTGTGTTTTACTTTTTTTTTTAAATTAGAAAGGCTATGCTTATGTTTTCGGTGTGCTTTTTCGGCACTAGGCCATCGATGCGAAAAAGGGCATTAACTCCTCTCTTGTCACTCAAAATGTTTAGACGGTGGTGTGCTAAAATTTGTGTTCTGGGCATACTGTAATAATTTGTTTACAAAAGTAAATGCACTGTTTAGTCTGTGTGTATTTCTACAGAATCTAGGATAACATGTGTGCATCTCAGTACATGAGAATAACATCACTTTTTTTTAAAAAAATTACAAATTAAAACATAAACGAAGTATAAACTCGGACATGTGGTGTACAGAATGTTTACATAAGAGATAATACTGGCGTTCAAGCGCAATTACTCAAACAAAACATGTGACATCACACAGAAATAGCGCGGCCACAAAAAATCACAAAGAATATGAAAAAAAATGAGCATAAAAGTTAAACTTAAAAATGTGCTAGGTATTTATATTTTAATTTTTAATTGTAGAGATTAAATCATGATATTACTTAAAACAAACTTAGCCTTGGCCCATGTGACAACAATCCCGCATCAATCTATATACCATATGTATATAACCTTATAATTGGTTAGCCAGACTTAAAAACTTGTTTAACAGCTTATAATGAAGCAATAGTATTTGTTTAGCACTCACTTAACACCCAACCTTTGTTCGACGGAGAGCGGAACGTAGAAAATAACCTAGTCTATATTACAGTACGTCTAAAACCACATCTCACGCCCTAGCACCTAGATATTTTTTTTATATTAAATGAACATCAGGAAACAGAATAACTTAACCTGAGACAGCACCTACGTTTGAACTTACACATACAATACTAGTACCTGGATATTTACTGATCGAATAGCAGGACTTACAAACTAGCTTAACCTAGGACATTAGCCTAATACTACACAGCCAGCATTATCTCCTGGATACTTACTGGTTGAGTAGCAGGACTTTCAAAATAACTACACCTGTTAGACTGTCTTACTATATAAACCCCCTGACGGCTCCGTTGCCCTACGTATATAGTTCTACCAACTATCAATTCAGACCTTGTACGTCCTTTATATTTCCCACGGCGTCGAAAAGGTCGAAAGGAATAATTCAAATAGCGATAAAAAAAATATTTGGAGACTATGTAAGGTCCCCAACATGAGTCTGGAAGAGGCTTGGAAAGGTGGCGGTGGGATGATTAAATTAATACAACCCTTTTTCTAGACGTCGTTGTCAAGGCGTTCTTCCTGCGCCTCATTCAGAGAGACTCCTGATTGGTGAAGATGCCGTTGATAGGACGCCCCACACCGGAAGCTCTTTAGGGGGTGGAAGGGTGAGGATAGAAGGTTAGCTTAAGTCTACGCTTTGACACATGTTTTTACAACGTCCTTGACGCCCTTCCCTAATCAAGGGTAGCGTAAAATTGATTTCAACTGTAATACTCCATAAAGACAGACGATGTTTTCGTTCTTAATTTGGTAGAGAAACTTATGTTCAAATAATGATGGTAACTACCAGAAATTGTCCACGAATTAATTAATACTAAAAATACGACTTGTTTTCACATGGGAATTGTTTTTATTCTTGTTTTGAGAGTGTGGCATTGTCGCACTATTTAACTCTACGATGCGTTATTTCAAGCTAATGTTCATGCCAAAATAAAGCCGAAATATTCCAACCGGGATCATTTTCCTCGCTAGCCCTATATTTTGAGTTTAATCAATACACACTTTTTGTGAAAATGTGACAATAGCTAATTTTCTACGAATTTTAAGCATAATGGCAGAGTTATTATACTAAGCTTGTTGTAAAAGGGCCTTAGAATTAGCCTATCTCTAACTAATACAGTAATTTTTTCATAGGCTCACAACAGAAAATTTTAAGATATTTGAGAGCTAGCAGAGAGATTTTCTCTTTACCTTGAGATGAGAAGTGTCAAAATTTATTTCCCCTCTTTCTTATTTACCTGACAAAGGGGGGTTGTAGGGAAAGGGCGAAAGGTAGTATAAACTTAGACAAAATAAATAAATAGTTTCATAAGACTACACAAAGCATTATATTTTAAGCCATGTGGCCTAAAAGCGATTGATACTTTCTTGATGACATAGGAAGCAACCTTAAGGTGTCTCGGGGGAGCCTCAGGGTTTTGAGGAGCACACATTGAGACACGTCGGGTTAGACCAGAGGGTGAGCAGCGTTTAGCACAAAATATACACCAAATCATCTAGCTGTTAGTCCGTTGTGCCGCCACAACCCGGGTTTCATTTTGTTTCCATCGCCGCCGTCTCGTCCAGTGCACCGAGTAACGAGCTCAGTCATGTGTACACACGTGTCTGTGTATGCCTGTGCGTGAGGGGCAAGGAGAGGGGGGATAATAAACGACATGTTTCTAGTGGGTACCTCCCACTGACCCTCTGCACTTTCATTGGACGAGGACTTTCTCTCTATTCCCCCCTGCCCGTGCTACAAATTACATACAGACGGGATTATTGTATTTCATCAGAGTAGCAACAAACTGTTTGGGGCTGTACTTGGTACATTCTTGTCCACAGTTGTATTATGTCTATTACAAGCACTAGTGCTTGAACAAGCTATCAATACAATACTCTCTATACTAATGGAAAACTTATATTTTGTGTTTGTTATCATTTTGAAGTCCACTGCACTTACGTTCTTATTTATTATCGTTGCCATTATAATATTGCACTGGTGAGTTTATAGTTTTTTTTTATACCCTTTAGTTTGTGAAAGTCATGGCTCCCACATCCTGAAGTGGGCCCTCAAGCCAGAATCTTTGGCGGGCCCCCTATCTACCGCTAAGGCTGAGGGCATCGTGATGCTCTACAGGATTTAGGGTAAATTAAGTTAGTTTAAATGATGACACAAGAGTAATATTTATATTTATTAAAAAACCCATATGGATTTACATAATAAAAACTTACAATAATATGAAAAATTACTCAAAGTGTATTTTATAGCTTTGGTCGAGGCAAATTTTTCAACAACTTCAGTCAAATCAACTTGCTTGGCTAAATCATTTTCGATGCACAAAATTGCTGGATTATTATGTCACTCTCGACCAGTTGTGCTTCTTTGCCATGTTTTCAATGAATGTCTGCTGAACGTTCTTTAAGCTGAAGAAACAGCAACTGGTTCAATGGCAAGGCAGATATTGACAAATATACCTTGAAATTTTTTGTCGTAAATTGCGTACTTACGTTTAAAGGGTTTCTTTCAGTGTCGAAAACTGTCTTGTAAATACTTTTAAGGTGAAGTATTTTATGCATTAAGCCTTCTGACATATCTTTCTCATATTTATAAGTTTTGATGCTTTTGCAGTGGGTTGACAATTGTCTTAGTTCTGGAAGTTCAAAATGGGTGAGAATAATTCACATATGGTATATGCTACTTCAAATCTTGTCTTTAAATCATTGATAATAAAAGCCAATACTGGGGAAACTATGGGAATTCTGAAATCTTTTCTGAATCTTTATAAGTTTTTCGGTTTTCGGGAAATTGAGGTTGCACTTATACTGCTTCAGCAACTACTTTTGGCGTTTGAACAACACTTGCCCACGAGTCATGTAAATTGCTGCATCTCTTGCACTAATTCACATATGTGTGGTCTTGACATCAAGGGATATTCCTTTACTTTGTGTGACAACGTTCTTGCTGTCAATACTAGCCAATATTTTGTGCCAAAACACTGTCAGTTTTACACCTACTCACTGCCACGAGACAAACCAGTAAAGGGACTGCCACCCAACATGGACCCTGAGGACATCCAAGCCGAGCTGACCAACCTAGGGTAGGTACCCAAGAGTGGTTACGTTCAGACATGCTACTTCCTGGAGTGAGAGTTAACAGATTTTGCCCCCATTAATCCCAAGCCCCAAGGCTAGAGCCCTGTCAGCCTCCTCCCCCCTTGTGGGGGTCATGGTGGTAATAGTGATTTGATAATAATTTCACTTCTCTTTGAACTAGTAAATGTTTTTATAATTTATTAATGAGCTTCTAGATCCACAAATATTTTAATGAACTATTTAGAATTTATGTTTTTGTAAGCATATGAATAATTACTTAGAATAACTAACCTGAGGAAACAAGTAGGCTTGTTGAGAAATGCAGCAACATTTGCCTTCTAAAAACCATGGGAAATCATATTGCGAGTAAATAAATCACCCGATGGCTCCGATGAATCAGGAGGCTTCCATTACACCAAAACCATTGTTTAGTGGGAATCAGGGGTGGACTGGCAGATTCCAAGCAGTTCGGGAATACAAATGTGATGGCTGTTTGCATGTATTAATTTCTACCACTGAAGCTATGTTTCAGTGTAAGCTGAAGTAGTGAGGTGAAATATTCATATCTTTATTACTAGTTAATTTAATCCCGAGGTCATTTCAACTAGAGTATGATTTTGGTAGGAAGAACAGTAGAAGTTAGTGACTAAAGTTACTAAAACCATTTTAATATATCCATACATAAAGTCATGTTATCTGCAGCTGTCACTTTTGATAGATATTATCAATAGCTATAAAATAACACAAATAATAAAATGAAAAGTTATCAATGTTGGTTGCAAATAAACATGTTCGAATTTTATCCACTGTTCTTCCAACCAAAATCAGGGTATACATTATCGATTATCAGTTTCTACTTTCTACTGACATGAGAAAAAATGATTCTGAATTCTTAGAACAAAGTTGTTTGTCTTTTTTATATATTTAAGTTTGTAAAATGATCCTCCCCTCGCGCTTCTTGTGTAAATCACTAAACATGATTTTACGCTTTTCTTAAGCAATTGTTTATAAAAAAAAAACCAAGAAACAACAAACAGGATGGTTTTAAATTTAATACCATCATGTATTTTCACGATTTATTCTGAATACTTCAAAATTACTCACGGGAAAACTTGATTGAAATTTGATAAAACATTTATTAAGAATTGAATGCATATATTTATTTTAGTTTAAATAGTTGTGGCCACCCAAATCAAATCACCCCACAATTTTGTATTTTTATTATATTGATTTATAATTTATTTTTAGGTCATCTAGGTGATAAAAAGAGCGAAATTATAATGGCTTTTTGTTTACAAAATTATCTTTTGATTTAAATTAACAATAGAACCTACTTATTACTCCCCAATTTGTTATATTATTATTATTATTATTATTATTTTTATTATTATTAAGTGTTCAGTTTTACGACTGGACTATTCTTTGGACTATTCTTTTTGTCAGTGAACTTAGAACGCCAATGCGTCCTGTCCTATATCTAATATTTCAATCCTTCTTCTTCCAAATCTCCTCTTTCCCTCAACCTTTCCTTCTGTGACGTCGTACAGAAGTCAATTACTCCAAAGGATGTGTCCGACCCAGTTTGCTTTGTACCAAAGAATCACGTCCAAAATTGTTCTCTTCTCACACAATATTTTTAGAACTTCATTTGTGTTAAATAAAACAAGTAAATATATCTCACTTTTTTTTAATAGATGTGCTGAAAGTATATCATCAATTTATACATATGTTTTAAACACTTTTTTTGTTGCTAAAGCAACCTGAATATCAATTATTATTTATAAATATATAAAATAGAACCAGTTGCACAGTTTCACCAACTTTTACGATCCAATTCTTTGCAAGAAAACTAATGTGTTAATTGGAATGAAATTAATTTGCTGGCGCCTTTTGAGCTAACTTTTTTTTAGATGAAACTCATCAAATTTAATAGGTTATTGAGTGCAGTAGATAATACACAGAGAATGTGAACTAGGTCATCATTCATCCCATGCTTTTCTCAATAGGTCTTCATTTAATTTCAAATCCTGCTGGTGGCAGAATGAATAAAACAAATGGAATCTTTTGGTTTTAGTTTTGAGGCTGTAATCTTGCTGAACATAAATAACCACAGCTCATTCAGACACTAAAAGGACTTAATATTGCACATTATAATAAATAGGTTCTCGAACACCTATCATCTGTAGTTATAAACATATTAAAGAAAAGTTTTCTACAACGATCTGGATTGGAATGCAAAACCTTGTAAGGAAGCTGCTTTTCCTTAGTGACTATTTCACATGTTTTGTCTGTATTAGACGCATCTTGTAAAAATACGATAACATATTTCAAACTTTCAAAAATGTTTTGCAGTTGTCGAATGTGTGTCCTCTCTACGCCTACTTAGTAATTGGTGGACCATTGTACCAATCAAAAACTATACCATCTCTTTTTACCGTGAAGAGCCAATGCTAACATTTTATTGCACATCCCTACATAATTAGCTACTCTTCATGACCACATAAAACTATGAAGCAATAACCCGCCATCAATGATGTAGCTTGTATCTTCTGGTATGGTATCCACGCAAACTATTTCAGAGTATAAAATTATTCTTAAGACATACCTTTTTGGTCTCTTCTAAGAAACGTCGTCAAATAAAACAGGAAGCTAGATAGTGAGTTCATATTAGGCTATTAAATTCTTTCCTGCCCTTTACAAGACAATTTTGGTGAACAGATAAATTGTGATGACTACAAAAACTTTAATTTGAATGGTGTATTCTAGGTGTTCATGGCTTTCTTTCCCATTTATTCTGCCCTGTCGCAATTAATAATGTTATCTGCTACCATATGTGTCGAAAGAGATGTAAGTTAACTATCTGAGCGTTGTGCAAAGAGATAATAGTTCTCAAACCAGTTCAATAATCTAATTTACTCTTTATTATTCGGCGCTTGGTGACTGACTTTCAGATCTAACTGTTGTGATGTGCAAAGAACATTTTCCTCTTTTCACAAAACTCCAATCATCGATGAAAAAAGTGATCCAGTTTGAAAGAGTTTTTGTGGGTTAACCCTTCTATGAGTGTGGTCCTCAGATGATTTCATTTAGCGCATTAGTCCCTATGAATTTGCGATATCTATAGAGGCTCCCCATAAAAATATATCACTCCAGTGGATGAACTGTCAACTCTTTCAGAGGCATATTCCATCTGTTGCAAGTACAGCCTGGGGGACTAGGCATAGTGAAGGTGTTCCAATGCATATATATATATATATATAATCATTTGTTTTGCAGTTTATATTAGGCTTCCTGTAGATACGCATTTCTTAAGTGCAGTTGTGTTAAAGTTTCATCAGCTGTAGACATATTTTTGCATCAAGTCATTCCTTCCATCCTTTACTTGAGAAAGTTCATCTTTCAGGATATTTTCATGTAGCTGCATAATTTCTTGTGCATGGCCCAAAATACATTATTTGTCATGAATAATTATATATCAACAATTTGGGCATGAGGGCTAGTGTGTTCTAATAGCACAAGAGTATGCATGGTAGCATAAAATGTGGGCAGTTGTTGTTTTGGCATAAACTTCGTTGTTGCTCAAAGCTATTTAATGTCACTGAAAGATTTTAGACTACCAATAACACATAGGTACGACATGAAGAGATGGAACCCAGTCTTGTTTTGAGCCTCGACCTCCTTGTCATCAGCATACCAAACAAGAATATATTGATGTTAGATACACGTTTTTACCTATGACCTTTGTTAATTTTGTACTGTTGAACACAAAATTCAAATAGTTTACTGTCTAACTTTAATGCAAAGGAGAAATTTCAAACTCTAAACCAAGAATAAATCTTAACCCCGAGTCGGAAGAGAATTTCCGACTTCAAATTTCAAGAGAAATTCCAAACACAAATCAAAAGAGAAATTATCCGAATCCTGTAAACAGCCACCTGGCAATGATATAATATATAAAAAAGGTACTTAAATGTTTTTTATTTATAATTTTTTGGTTTTAAATTGTTTTGAGGGTTATTATCATAATCTGTACAGTTTATTTAATCGTTGGTATCTATCACTATATTTTACAAATAGATCTTTCTGCCAAGTTCTATTAAATAATCCGACGTATTTACGGTGTTGTATAGAAGTTAAAGACGAATAGAAAGGTCGAAGAAAACAAAAGGTGAAAAGAGAGGTAAAGTCAAAAATCCACCCTGGTAAAATCTGGATAAACTCTACACAACGAAGTTGCGTGAAATTAAAGGTAAACCATGACATTTGAGACCTAGCTTTGGGCAACAATTCATTTAGATTTAATAATATATATTTTATTATACTTTGATTTCCTTACTTTAAAATTTTTTTTTCACAAATATTATCATATTTAGTTAAACCGACTTCAAACACCTTAAATTAAGTAGTCACTAAAATTAGATCTATTCGATGTAATGCATGCCGGGAAAAAACTACAAAAAAATAATTTGCCTTCAATTCTACCCTTTATTGCAAGCCTCGCCATTAGCCACCGCATGACCCTTTACACAGTGGAGGATGTAAACCATAATATGCGCTATAAAGTACTCGGCCTAGAGCACAATACAGCTATCACCCCTACGGAATATCGTATTCACCGCTAAACCTTTTCAGTATGCTCCTGCCCTTAATAGGATCCATTATACATCCAAAGAGTAGTCAGGATTTTTTTTTTTTAAATCACAAAATCATTTACATAGTCAAGAAATATTCACCCGTTTCGGTAGCCACATGGTCTAGGCTCTAAGGCGTCACTCTCGCAACTGCCAATGACGGGGAGATCGGAGTTTGATCTCGGTCAAGTGTACTGAGAGGGGTTTTTACTAAATGGTTTCCCACTTTCTCTCTTCGCAAATGCACGTACACTTAATCTAAATCCAGCCTTGCATATCCCTAACCCATTAGCGTAGTTAGTAGATAATCGTATAGTCCGAACAGGTAGTAAACCGCGTACTAATATAATTATATACATTTTCTTGCTAATAAGGGGCCATCCTTATATTACGTAAGGACTTTTTTGGGGGAAGGGGTTCACAATCCATCTTTTTTTATCAATGTTTATGGTGCGACTAAATCTATTTATAGTTAGAAAATAAATATATTAATAATAAAATTTCACCTATATTTCATTTATATACTGCGGTTAATGTAATCTAAAATTTCATATCACTCACTTGTTTACCAATCCTTATGTCTAAAAATAACTAGACGATTAAAATAATCTACCTTACCAAATCGTAAGCAAATACGTTAGAAAGAGGGGAGAGGATTGGGTGGGGGTGACGGAAAATCTTACGATCATTTACATGGCGGAAAAGGGGGGGGTTTTGAAAGTTGTTCATGATTTTTAAAAATTATAAGGCCTAAGCCTTTAAATATAGACAAAACTTTTGTAATCTAATAAGGACATGATTATACCATTAAACTCATTTTTTTTTATGAAACATATTTCGAATTAAATAAACACTTTTTAAACAACGCGGGATTTATGAACGTATGCAACGCGTCTCATCGCTATAGTAGGTGACTCCTTGGATCATTAAAAATTAAAAAATCGTTTTTATCTCCCGTGTGTCTGTTGATTTGTATATGTGTGTTACATATGGGTTACAATTTAGTTTAACTATTTCGTTAAATTAATTTAAATCAGAAAATTAACTATTCTTTGTTATTCTTTTATTCCCTTCTCCTTATAAATAGTTTAAATTATTTTTAATAATTATTTTAAAATAAGGAGAAAAGAATAAAAGAATAACAAATAATATTCAATTTCATAATTTATTACTCCTTACCAAATAAATATGAACATTATTAAAAATAATTTAAATTAGTTGAAAAAGGACGCCTGGACACGCGACCTTGGCTTAGCGCATTAATGATCCACCATAGAGCTATCCAGGATTCGTCCCGTGCTAAGGATCATTGCTAAATCATAGCTTAAGGCTGAGTCTGTGATGGACATGTGGAAATCGTTAGTTACATATTAGCGATCAGTTAATATCTTGAGCTATCAGAAACCACAGCCACCTGCGACTTGGGATGGCTGTTGCTCTGCCAAATATACCATACAAGATTGTAATTAAGGATAAATTACAATTTTATCAACTCAGCCTTAAACTATGAATGAAGAATGACCCTGAGCACGGGAATAATTCTGGATAGTGCAGTCGTAGAGCATTGACGCGTTTATATAAGGGTTCCGGGTTCCATTCCCGTGTCCAGATGTCAATTTTCAACTAATTTAAATTAATTGTAGTACCCTATATACGGACGGTGCCGTAATTACAATGAATTGTGATTGGGTTTTTATTTCCATTGGTATTTCTTTTAACACAAATAACGAGGCGCATTCAGGCGACATTGTAAGTCACCTTCTTCTCACTTTTCACTTTCACACAAACACTTTTGGTTGTCATTTATAGGTGTAGGAGGAAAGGAAGAATGTTCAAATATTATATAGGCCTATCTAGCGCAGCTGAGGTGAATGTTAGCGAGTTTCTGACAATCTCATGCAGGAAATAACCAAGTATTGTACTTTAAACTAGCTCTACTAAGCCACAAAGAAATGTTTGTTAGTTTTGTTTCTAAATGTTTGTTTAATATTAGCTTTCTAGAAACCCACATTTCAACACAAATTAACTTAACCTAATTCTACACACGCACCCCTAGCACCGAAAATTTATTGATTCGATAGCAGAACTTAAAACTTAGCCCAGGATAGAACTGTGCGCCTAATATATAATATAACACGTAGCCTAAGCACCTAAATTTTACTTATTAGATAGCAGCACTTACAAATTAACTTAACCCAGGACAGTGCATCTAATATAAGACAAAAATCCCAAGTACCTAAAAATTTAATAATTGGATTTCATTATTAGTAATACCTGCAAATGTCATCATACCCACCCAAATCCGAACTTAAGTCCCTTTTGCCTTGTAGTTGAACACTCAGGCTATAATTAGATACAATGATGGCATGAAAATTATGGTTCCCTTTATTTAAAATATTCCTTCTCATCCCTAACACTAAGATTAATTCACTAATATTGACCCATTTCCAGGGCTGGATTTAGAGCTGGGGAGTCCCAGGTGTTGTAAAAAATTGGAGGCACAAATATCTAGTGAGCTCGATGTAAAAGATTTCAGTAGTATTTAAATAAGGAAATATTGTTATCACAATAAATTAGATTTATAATTCCATATTTAGCCATTAGATTCGTTGATTGCTTATGTTTTGAAAACCACAGTCTGAAATATTGGTTTACTGCACGTGCCACTAGTAAGTAAATAATATTTGGTCAGAAATAAATAAAAAATATAGTAGTAAGCTACATAGATGCTAAAGATCTTACCATTACTGCAATTTATGGAGTCGAAAGATCATTTTTCTTATTGATACGGTTTGTGGAAGCCCTCAGACGTTAATTAACCCCTGTAACCCTCCCTTAAATCCCAGCCTACAACTCCAGTGGTCGAATGCTTTACATCAGGCGTGTCAAACTCGCATTGAAGATTGAACATTGAACATAATAATGGGGCTGCGTTTCAGAAAGTTCAATATTGTCACCATCTTAAATGGAAAAATTTCAAAATCCTCATCCAAACAAAAATAAAATTAAGATTAGTTAACATGCTAAGACATATCCAATATTTTTTTAACCAAAAATTTGAAACTTTATATTTGCATAAAGTTATGGAGTGGCTTTGGATATCTTGTTGAATTCACATTAAAAATAGATGACAAACGCGTATCGGTAAATGTGATCACTCGAGTGTTTGTTCCTTTTCCATGAGTGAAAACACACTGCCTCACTCACTTGCTAGATTTCACAAAATAATGACCAAATTTCAAATGCCATAATTTCAAATGTGGTATTCCTACAACGGTTTTACAAGAAGAATTAAGCCATATTATTTGCCAGTTCATTTAAAGGTCTTAGGGCGCACACAATGATGAATCGGGCAGCAAGTTTGACATACAAGGTCTAAGGAGTTACTCTCACAATATACTGGACTGCTGATGAAGAGAATATTGGTGTTCAAATCCTGGTCGGATATAATGATGGGGGTTGCTTAATTGTTCAACCTAAACACAAATGCGGGTACACGCCCTAAAAATTCAGCCTTCATTATCCCTAACACATTAGCGTAATTAGTATTTATGCGCATGGCTCGAACGGGTAGTGAGGTATGTGGTTGCCCGCATTAGGTGACATGTAGACCGACTTCAGGTTTGCATTTTTCAGGTTTTCCACGTTTCAAAAAGGTCAAATCCAAGGTTTGAATCCAAGCCAAGCGTAAAAGATTTGTTGGTAAATTGTTTCCCACTTTCCCTCCAAATAATTTCGAGTGTATTTATTTGTAATTCTACCCTATTCATCACTACCCCATTAGTATAATATTTAATAGGAGAATCTAAAACTGTCTTCACAGTGGCGGATTAATCCATCGGAGGCCCTCTAGCGCGATTTGATTCAGATGCGCCCCCCCCCCCTTCCTTACTCTAATTTAAAAGAATATTATTTATTAATTTTCAACTAAAATGTATAAATTAAAAAATATAACATTTTCTATTCTTCAAATAAACAAAAACGCATACATATAAAAAATTATATTGGTACTCGCGTAGTCTTGGAATAGGATCACATTGTGCATACCTTTTAGTATTACATATTTTTCTCGTCTGTACAAAATAAAATGAATAACTTCATATATTTAATATCAATATCTATTTCATTTTTTATTGGCATGGGACCGACACGTGAATTCACTTTTGGTTTTTGGTAATGTGCTGTGTAATATCTGCCATTACTTAAAAGTACAGTGAGATTTCTTTCAGAGCAATAGCTGTTTAGAATAATTGGTTTCACTTCGCAATAATTGTGACTTCATAGGAGAGTGCAATGGGTTATCCAAGAGTAGGAGGGCCTGGTTCCAATGCAGTTGGAAGGTCCAGTATGTTTTTTTTAAAGACGATGATGAAAACGAAACCACGTCTTAATGGATTTGGAAGAACTTATCTCAATCACACCACCATATGAAAAAAAAAAAACGCAGTGTGCTTCCACGCAGTTTTGCAACTATTTTCTCGGCCCTCTTATGCACAACAATGTCCTTATTATGTTAATTTGTATAAATTGACAAAACATTAAGATTAACAAAAAATCTTGTTTTTTTAAGGCCCCAAGCACGCGCTTCTTGCGCCTGTGCTGTGATCTGCCACTGCTTGTTCAAGTTGTTGACTGGCAAACCCACTGCAAAGAGATCAGAGGGAAGACCTATACACTGATTTTGGTTGGAATAACAGTCTAGAATGCATATAACCTGAACAGGTAGTATGACACTGTGCTAAAAAAAAGTCTAGAATTTCAAACATATTTCTTTGCGGCCAACAGTGATAACATTTTACTATATTATTTGTGTTATTTTATAGTTATTGATAAAAGCTATAAAAAGTGACAGTTGCAGTTAACATAACTTGATGTATGAATATATTAAAATGGTTTTAGTAACCAACAGATACTGTTCTTCCTACCAATCAGGCTGTAGATTCAGATGTGAGGACAATAGTAGAATGGACCTGAAAGAAATGGAGTGTAATGAGGTGGACTGGATATAACTAGCTCAAGATAGGGATAGGTTGTGTACTTCTGTAAGTGCAGCAATGAGCTTTCAAGTTCCTAATGCCATAAATTAATTAATATATGCCTGTTAATTAGATACACCAAAACGCATAAAAAATAAGTTAAATAATCAACACAATCATTATAAATAATTATTTCAAGAACTACGTAGAGTATTGATATTAAAAAATATATTACTATCACAAAACTCGTAGTTTCTAGGCTAAAAATTTTATAATTAAAAAAATAATGCTGTTCTTTAGTGATTTTCTTACGAACATACAGAGTAAAACATATAAATCAAGAGATTGACACAACACAAGTATTACTAGATCAACTTCCCAAATTTATTTAAATAATAATTGAAATAATTTAATAAATTTGCTACCCCATAAATATGTATATTTACTAAAGAGAAGTCTATAAAAATCATTGTATTCCAATGAACTTCATCTAGATGTCAAAGTATTTTAATTAACATTTTCAAGCTCAATCTTATGATGGGACCCACATCGGTGGTCTAGTGGTCTAAGGCATAAATATCGCAATAGACAGGACTTTATGACGGCTAGATTGGGGTTCAAATCTCTGTCGAGTGTACTGAGAGTGGTTTTAATTAATTTTCACTCTATTTTATGACGGCTAGATTGGGGTTCGAATCTCTGTCGAGTGTACTGAGAGTGGTTTTCCATTAATTTCCACTTTATCTTCATGTAAATGTGGGTACTCTCCCTACGTAAACCTTTCTCATCCTTATCATGTAATTAGTACATATATGTGTACAGCCCGAATGGGTAGTAGGATATGGAGGTAAACATTTGTGGGTCTAGACGTTTTGTGTGCCTCCGAATTAAAAAAGTGGTTCTTCCAATTATTCCAATTATTTAAGACTCTTTAACCATTTGAATAGGTGCCTGTATTTGGGGTTAAAAACGAAACGGTTTTAAAGATCTTGTTAAAATCTGATATTAAGATCTTAAATGGCAATACCTTGAGTAAAAATATTGATTTGGATTCCAGCTCTAAAATTAATAATTGTAGTTTACCAATCCCAGATTTTCTTATATTTGATTGTTTCCAAAAATAGCTTTAGTGATTTTGCTCAAAATGGCTATTTGGGGAGTGTTTAAATTATTAAATACCTTTGTATTTAGGCGTAGTCTATAAATGACTCATTTGAAACTTGAAATTGTGTTTTGTGTTTTAAAAAAATTGCTACAACAACTTCGTTTAAATTAATATCTGGGGAGTGTTTTACGTAATAAACATTCATTGTATAGTAGTTTTATGAATTCAAAATGGTTTAAGGATAATTATTTAGTGATGGATTATTTGATATGTTTGTTTTTCAGAGAAAAACGCATTTTAAGGTAGTTTTTGAGTCCCAAGTTTTTGAAAATTTAATTCCAAACTATAATAGTTTATATGATAATGTCTGTACAGTTGTGTGGTACTTTTTATGTACAGAAAAAATATTTTCAATTTATTTGCTTAAACTACGACATTTTTATGTCAATCATTTCACATAAAATTTTAATTTATTGTCAAGCTAGAAAATCGTTTACCAATATTTTGAATCGGTTGAGCTATATTTAGCCTATAGGTCAAATTTTTTTACATTAATTTATTTTGGGACCTATAAGATAATTTATTTTATAACAAGTTAAAAATTTGACATAAATATAGCTAGAACATTATGTATAAAATAATTTTGTGTATATCGTGGTGTGTTTTTAAGGCCATCACATAGCCTACTTGGAGAATGGCAGTTCTGATGCTTCAAAATCTCCAAAACGTTTTGAGGCGACCTCTTAAACATGACTATTTGTTTGAGGAAGGTTATATCTGTTTCCAACCATTTACTTTGATCTCAAAACTGAAATAATTTGCGTGAAAAGTCTTTGAAAACGATCCCATACTAGCCTTTCAACCATTTGTTCTCTATATTAAAATACAGAATGTCAGGTTTTTAATTCTATTGGTACTTTCACATCCATTTTACTGTAAAGCTCTACCTAAATAACAATAGTTTTACGGAAATCTTCAAAGCCTCTTTGTGTTCCAGTAGTTGGCCCCCTTAATCTTCTAATATTTATGTTTTATTAATAGGCTATGTTGAGTGAGAGCGATATACTGAGATGGTCTGTTTATGATTTTTTACAAAAGTTATAAAAGCCTTTTTTAATATCCAACTTAATGATAAAATAAGTTTATCATCTGTCCACATTTTAATGAAAGTTATACCTTTTGAAAATGTCGTCAATTCATTTGTTTAAAAGAAAAACTATTTATCTTTCTCTCTCCTTATGTGAGTGTGTTTAAGATATTGAATTAATGGTCCGTGTGCCCGTGTGTGTGTATTCTGTTTATAATTCGCGCGTGCAACAACTAATATTTAAGACTAATTTGACCCTTCCCCCTCCTTGTAATAACTCACATATACATATTTTTCTAAATTTGTCTCTTGTTAAGAGGCGGCGATAAAAAAACAATTGCTGGAAGTCTGTCAGGAGCGGGTGGGGTCAGAATGACTGAGTATAAGAGGCAAGGAAAGCAACGAACTAAGGACCATTTTGCGGTAAATAAATAGAAAACCATAACACCCATCAGGTGAAAAAGGTCATTAAAAAAATCCCAACCTTCTGAGATTTATATTATTTTATTTTACGACTTCCAGAAAAAAATAAAATAACTATTTTGGAACAAGGAATTGGAAGTAGAAACATAAAGAAATGAACAGAATGAAGAACAGGGAGGGATATATATGTACAAGACGAAAGCACAGTAATGAAAGGAACAAGGGGGCGGGGAGAGAAGAAACTATATAAATATTTTTATGTTTTTCATTTAATATAGTTGTTTTTTCCTCCATCAGGTTTGAAAAATATTATTGCAAAGTTTTTTTTTGAAAGTTTGAAAGTCGGAAACATGGCAACTTAATATCACTGGGTGCTACTACACGAGTAGTAAATTGAAAAACAAAACCCATAATGTTATGTGTTGCTACGTCGGCTGGGGGAGTCGAGAAACTTTGGATGAGGGGAGGAGGGGTCACCTTGTTCACACCGTCTGGGTTAGCCTATATATTGTTTTTATTTATTTTATTGTAATGCGCCCTACTGCTTATACTGGTTTTAAACAGTATATCATCCAAGCTGAATAATACTACCCTACATGAGGCTCTTAAGGTTGGGATTTAGGGATCCTGAGTAAAGTCAAGTCAATGTTTTTGCAATTCATATGGCAAACCATTTTTTGGCCAAAATACATCAAATACTGCTTCAAAAGAAACATAGAGTTTAATTTTCTTCACATGGCGATATCACCAGTTCTTGAATATCTTTCATGAGCATAGCTTCATTGAATGAGAGACGTTTTAAATGAAAAGAAAAAGTTGTCATTAAATTCCAGAACACCCTTAAAAGATATTCAAGGACTATGGATATCAACATGTGAAGAATATTAAACCCCATGTTTCTACATGAGCAATATTTGATTTATTTGAACCAAAAAACTGTTTTGCCATAGAAACTGTAAAAACACTGACTTTTTATCGCATCTCCTTCCATCCCACCTTATGTGTATCAGTTTGAAATGAGGCTGGTTCCCTTGTCATCAAATGGTAGATTAACTGTGTGAAGACTCGTTGCTGTGTTTGTCATAGTCTAAATTCAAGCAATTACTATTTTTTTAATAGGTATATTTAACACAGAGCTTATTAAATACAGAGTCAATATTTACACTTTTTATTGGTCTAAATTTATAAATGAGGAATTTAATAGCAATGCGATGACCTGAAAATGTGCAACAACTTATAAAATGTCAAAAATTTTAAACGGAATTCGAAATTTTAATACGAAGTGTTGACCCTTTTGGATCCAAACATACAAATGAGGACATTAATTCTTTAAAAATAAAATTATAACATTTAAAACTGGGTCTCAAAAAAGTTTTACATTATTATAGTGCAATCTGTGCTTGGGTTTGCTAGTGTATATTATTTCGTTTCACATATATTACGAGTTTTGAGTAAATACCTACATTTTTAAACACTAGAGCGAGAAAGTCCGTTCAGAGTTCCGTACCATTTATTTTTCCTTGAACTGCATTTTACCATCCATCCGGGCTATATCACACTGATAGAGTAGGGATGAGAATAAATATGGCATTTGCGTGAATGAAGGGTGAGAAATCACATCACGTGTGTGGGTTGAAGGGGAGGAAAGAAGAAGGTGGGATAGCGAAGAATAGACTTTAGTTCTAGGGGGTCATCTAAGCTGCAGGTAATATTTCATCTCGCACTTCAAAGAAAAATTCTCATCTTTATAGCGTTTCCTGCGGTAGTTGAAACAAGCTCTTCTTGACACACCGACCCAGCCAGGGTGTGAAACAGAGGAGAGAAAATAAAACACCAAAACTTTGGTAGTTTTATTTATCCCTATTGTTATAAATCATCATATCACGCGGCTTTGGCCCCTATTAAAGCGCCCCTTCTCATTGCCTCAGACCTTGAGTTGGTTTCTGGGGCTGTTAAAAAGTTAGTTTATTTTCCTTCCCGCAGTCAACGATTAGCGACCCTCAGCTTACAGTTCAAGCTAGGGGTTGGGGAAAGGGGGGGAAAAAAAATTTCAGGTCACAATTACAATGGGGCATACAAAAATTTACTTTAGGGTGTAAAAGTTTTAGGGGGAGGGGTGGATCAGTAGTATAATATGTCAAATTTATTATATCTGTACTTTTTTTCAATTAAATATATAAGGGACCCGTGTGTAGCGGTTAAAGATACGATATGACAATTATTATTGCTAATTTACTCAAGTAAGTTTAATTTTTATCTGATAAATATTCCAAATATTTGAATTTATCCAACGAAATAGTTTTAAAGGTTTTCTTTTCAGTTTGATTTATCCTAAGGCCATTCATTATACCTCAACATTATCAAGCGAGCTACAATAAAGTAAGGCTCTGCGAGTACTCAGATTTCGAGCTTCGAGCCGAGCTTGTTAGAATGAGATCGAGACAAAAAGTTTTGTGAGCTCATCATTTTTGATTTTCCTTTTGAAGTACTGTACGTGCAGATTGGTTTTTAAAACGCATTAGTAGATACAGGCTATTTAATTTAGATAAAATCAGTAGTTTCGTTAGTAATTCATTCAATAATTCAAAAACCAAAATTGTTAAGAATAATATCAAACTTCATATTAAAAACGGAATAGAGCTCTAAAAATGATTTTGAACGGTAAACTAATTCAATATTTTAGTCCATTTTGAATTATTCTCGATTGAAGTTGCATTGCTATGACAAGGCAATGAAAATAAAAAATAGCTGTATAGAATATTAATACTTGAGTAATAATTATTTTTACTATTTTTACACGGTCCCTTTCTAAAATTATAATATCAGCTAAAATAAATTTAACATTAAAATATATATTGATTGTTTTCGAACTTAAATTATTTAAAACTTGTATCAATAAGTTAAACTACAAAACTAGCTTTAGCTACTATTTAGCCACATAATTATATTAATTAACCTGTATGGATCAGCATTGATGAACATTGTAATAAATATTTTTTCCAAACCTACTATGTTTAAGAAAAACAATTACTATTTTATACTGTCTAGTAAAAATATTATTTTAACCATCTCATTTTTTCATTTAAAGTATAAACATCAAATTATATTAGCATTAAAAATTGAATTGAATTTCGTAGTAAGATAAATAATTATAGTGAGAGCCCATTATGAGGTGTATGCGACCCTGTGATTAGAGGAATGGAATTGTAACATAAAAGTGATCCTGCGCGATTATTACATTAAGTACTATTAAACAAAATATTTAACATTTCAAATTTCTAACCACTTGTGATTTACACGTTTTCTTATAGGGTGATTAAGGTTAAGTAGACTTGATTTGGGGAAATACTAGCTCAATAAATCGTCAATTTTATTAACCTTTTGTAGTGTAATTTTAATTTCTTAGATACATTAGTTTTGAAAACATTTTAACTATATTTTAAATCATGTTAGAACATTGTTATTACTAATTTAAAAACCAATACATCCATTTTTTAAATATTCACTATTTATAAAATTGAGTACCATTCTTATTTTAAGAACATGTGTTTTCATATATATTTAAACTATTACATTTTAAAGATGAGGTATTTACATTTTATATTTGTTTTGACTGGGGAAATTTTAAGTATACTACTTTTCTTTTAAAATAAACAAATATATTTTCTCTAACATTTTAACTCAGGAGCTTTTTGAAATACTTGACTTGAGTTCAACTCTAAGGAATGCTTGCAGACACCTACAATAATGCAATAGCAGAGATTACAGTTTTTTTTCTCATAATTACGTACCAACTACAACGGTCGCTGTTTGTGTCTCCCTAGCATTTGGTCTACTTAAGATCAGAGTTGTTAAACAAATACTTTACCAACAGGCCTACATCCTCTTTAAATGGGAATATATTTGAAATTTTTAATGGAAAATGTTCTTCACTAAAATCTAATTTTCATAGGAAGCCCACTTTCGACCACCATCATTTATTGAAAGTCACTAACATTTGGCATTATAGACGTATGTCTTATTTGATTTATTAATTATAAAGTTTCTCTAATCCATATCTTCTAATAATATTTCCTTATGGAATAATGTATAATTTCTCTATGCATCACTAATCAAACGGATTAAGAATGTAAATATAATTGTAATAATTTTGTTCCCATCTTTGTGACAACATGAGTTTTCAATTTTCAAATACGGGCTTTTCATCAAAATCAAACTGTAGTAAAGCCACAGTAGACCTTTTGAATATAAATTCCTGCGTCTAGTCTTAAAATATATCATTCTAATCCTACATCGTCAGTGATCTTTATTAAAGTTATATCTCGTATGTTTGTAATTTTTATTACAATGATTTGAGACCTTTGGGAGGAAAAGGGGGTGAGAGGCTTTGGAGGACTAGTTGGTTGACTGGGTATTGGGAGGGAAAAGCGACTGTGAGTTGGAGGGGTGGAGGTGATTGGTTGGTTGAGGGTTGAATGTATGGTTGAAAAGTGGCTGGGTCGGGAGGGGGGGGGGTTGTTGGGGGTACTGAGAGATGGAGTTGGAGACTGGAAAGTAGAGGGATGAGTGAGAGTAGGAGACTGGGAGTTGGAGGTGACTGGGAGGGGGTCGACTGAGTGGTAGGCAAGGGGTGTATGCAAGTTGTTAGTGACTAGGAGGTGAGGGTGTCTGGGAGGTGGTGGTGACTAGGTGTTGGGGGTTATTGGCAGTTGTTGGTGACTAGGAGGTGGGGGTGTTTCGGAGATAGGGTGTTGCTGGGAGGTAGGGAATGAGTGTAAAGTGGGAGGCAGAGGGTGTCTGGGAGTTGGTGGTGACTAGGGGTTGGGGGTTATTGGCAGTTGTTGGTGACTAGGAGGTGGGGGTGTATGGGAGGTTGGAGGGTGGTAACTGCGAAGGAGAGTACAGGGAAGGGATGGTGACTGGTAAATATAGGGTGACAAGAGAGGTGGGAGTAAATACTCAACTAGTCTCACCCTCCACCTAGCTCACTCTGGAGCCCCGTTGAGATGGCTGGAATTTACATCCCACGCTCTAACTGATTTTTACTAACTCAAGGTAGGCGCATACTTTGAACCATCTTATTTTATCAGCCCCATACTTGAGAGCTAGCTTATTTTTTTAGTACAGACACAATACTGGTTCCCCAGACATTAATTAATCACTATTAAACGGGAAGCTCTCATTTTAATAATTATACATTTTTCGGTCCCGCCAGGAATCAAACTCGCTACCGATGGCTTAATAGTTGGACGTATGACCGGCTAAGCTAAGGTGTTGAGCCCTGCTCTTCCAGAAAATATCTTAGTATCGTCATTACCATTTCTCGGTTGGGTGGTCAGAGAAGCTGACTGGAGAGACTTAAGAGCTCCTTGGTGTAGATTTTTATTTAAATGCCCCGCGTCTTACTACCCGTCCGGAACATCCACATTGATATGAGTAGATAGAAGGTATAATTTACAGCAAGAGTGGGAGTATCATTCAATAATTTACCACTTTAATATAAATGGCTGAGAGTGAAACCGCAAATACATGGTAGCCCGGCAAACCAGAACAAAGCTATATACTTGACGCCTTTGAATGCGTGTCAAAAAAAAAAAGAATTAAAAAAAGAATTAAAGAATTAGGGAACACACTAGTTGAAACGTTTTACAATGCGTGAGAAGAATTATATCCATAAAAATAAGTTGTTCTAAATGCTAAGCTATTTATAATAAATATACGTCACAAATTTGTGACAATAATAAGAGACCAATAATTAGTTCACAATCAATATTTTGTCTATAGTTTTATTTAAATCAGAGAGACGGAAAAAAACAACAACTTTGGACAGCATTGAACATTGTGGGCCAAGAAATCTTATCGCGTGGTTCGATAGCCCTGATATAGACCATTTAATAGAGACTTTCAATTAATGATGTTTCAGTCAGGATATTCAAATAATGGAAAAATATAACCATTATAAACCTATGCAATTATCTTTTCTGTTCTCAAACTTCTTATATTCCGTACACAGGGCCAATATTTTCGTACTAAGTTAAATAGATAGTATGTATTCATATAATGATTACAACCATCACAATGTAAGCAAATAAGTTGCTACTACAAAAAAATAAGAGGTTAATTGTAATTAAAAGTTAAGTGAAAACTATATTTTAAATAAACCAATACATTTTTAATAATAGTTATAATATATTAATACATGAATGAATTAAGATTATTTTAATTTAACATTTTAAAAAACAAGGATGTTTCGTTTTACCTTTGTTTAAAACCAAGCAAATCACTGATAAATTTGATATTGTAGGACAACTTGTATATCTTCTGCGCGTGCATTTATACTTAGACATCGTTCAAAACTAAAACCTGCGCTATTATTTCACAACGTAATAGTTTTACTGATAGTTACTCGCTTTGCTAATAGTCAAGATGATGGTAATTCATATGATTATCATCGACTTGTACTGAACTAAGTTTTGTATTATGTACTAAAACATCGCGGGACATTAAACATCTTTCTTCGTTTGCGCTCTTCACTATTTTAGAATTAATTTTTATTTACGAGTTTCCTTTCTATGGAGTCTTGGTAACTAACTAAATATCTAGCTAATTGGCCAGTTGTAAAACAAATTAAAATAAAAAGGTAGCCTAGAAAGACTCGGTCCTGTTAACTGGCAGGATATGAGTTTTAAAAGGCACAGATATGGGGGTAGAATAAAAACCACAATGTATGTAAGGTATTAATACAGAACTTCCCTTCGATTCTTTCCTTCACCCTCCCCCTATTTACGGTTTCCTCCAGGGTTTGTTGGATAGAAATTCTTGTGGCCTGTTACAAAAAATTACAAGTTTAAGGTTTAGAATTTACAATTTATATATAATAAGTTAATGTTTAATAATTGTAAATATAAATGGTTTCATAAAGAATATAGTTTGACTTGTAAATTCTAGTGAAATTCTAGAAAGTATTTAAAAGTTAGCTGTTTTATTTACAAGTGAAATATTTATATATACAATTTAGACCCCATTGTTACAGTAACCAAAATAACACAAACCATTTTAAAATGTTTGTGTGACAGATTTGGTTAAATTCCAGTTATTATAAAAAAATTAATGAACATAAATATATTTTGTTAGGAATTTTAATTATTTTTCAGGCTTAATATTACGTTGGGCACTGCGTGATTTAATTTTTCATGAAGTAAGGCAGTTGCTGATTCATTTTGTACAAAAATAGTGATTAATATGTTATATATCTTGCAATTGTTTCTCATTGCCAATCAACCAGTTCATACGCGACCACCTCCTAACCTCAATAATCATCTGTAAACACTCTCTTAAATCGCACGTTGTTTGGTAATGAGTTTATATACATAGACTGAATTAGGTTCTTTCGAAATACATAATCGATTGAAACAAGGAGATGAACTTTCCCCATTACTTTTTAATCTAGCATTAGGGGGATGGAAGAGACTAGGGAAGATTTAACACTAAACGGTTCAATACAGCTATCAAGATAATCAGATGATTAGCTAAACGAGATTTCATTTAAATTCCACGTTTCATGGAAACGCATTTTTATACATAGGCCTATTTAGGAAATACCCCCCGTTCTCTCCGTATTACTTCCTGTCAGGCATAGCCGCATAGTTACACAAAAGGCGTAGGGACAAGGATGGCACAGTTTCAAGAAAGAGTACCCACTTTTGCGATGAGTTATAGTTAAATACCATTTGGGAAAAAAACACCTCTTACAGTATACCGAGATTTAAACCCGACTTAACCTTCACAGGCATACCAAAACATGAGGATGCTGACGTCCTTTTTGTCCACCTACTCACTGGTGAGGGTTGTTTAAAAATAAGCCCTACATATCGATATATTTTACATCATATTGCAAAACAACAGATTATATTACAATAATATCTTTTCTCAATATTCTATTTTAATACTTCACTATTATAATAAAAGCCTTTACTAATATTTCTCCTTTCTCTATGAATCATCATCTGACATCGTTACTTGGAAAATTCCCGATTGGAAAGTTAAAGGGTGAATTCTTTAGCAGTAGTAAGGGAAATTATCTATTAAAGATTTATTTGACCCTTTTTTCCAGGGCCATACTGAAGAATTTATTTTCGGGGGGAGGGCCTCAAATCTCCACTCCGAACCCCCGAAATCATTATTGAATATTTATCTTTGTATTACTACTAATTGCCGAGGCTCGTAGCTTATTGGAGTATTAAATAAATTAATCCTTGACACAAGTAGGATTCCCTCCTCAAAACAAATATATTAAGTATCGTCCTACTTGGTTTCACTATACCTTCTTATGAAATATTGTTTTTCACATTCTTATTAGGGCTCGACATACTCCGTATCACCTCTTTCTAAATCAGATCCAATTTTAGTGAAACATTCAACCAACAAGTGTTGTAGTCGATATATGATTGTGAAAAGCGAAATAGAATCTCTGTTATTTCTTTATTATGAAACATATTATGTTGATTTTACTGGTTTTAACGCCCTTAAACCGAAGTGAATACTTGTGATTGTATTTTTTCAATTTAAATAGGTGGAAAATTTTCTGTAAACATTTTCTATGAACTTATTTTTTATTACATCTCTACCTACCACGAATAAGATCTGTTGGGATCGACGGTTAATCGGTACTGCTTCTATATTTGGTCGATTAAAACAAATTTAATATAACGCAATCAAAGTTACATCTTCCAATACCCTATGAGCGTATGCAAATGGAAGCAAGCGTCATCTTCTAATAATAATTGATGAAATGAGCTTAGATGATAGTTTTATGGGTAAACCATGCAGAGACACACAAGTGTTGTCAATGGAGCGATTACGAGCCTTTCAACCATGAACGTTGGTGACCTCGAAGTAAAAGGGGGGAGGGCAGGAGATAAGAGTGATGATGAGGGGAAGGGGGGGGGGGGCACCAATTCCCTCACACAAACACCTGCGGCGNAATCAATTACGTTAATAAAATACATGTGGTGTTTTTATATGAGGATTCTTGTGAAAGTTCACACAAAGCGAATGAAATAAAAGGTGTCCGCGTACAATTAATTATGCCAATAAAATTAAAATGTTGGTAAGTTTTTTTTTCTTGGCGTAATGACACCAGGGTAATATAAGGTTTAAAATAGGCTACATCCAGATAGCTAGGTTTAATTATTGTATATTGTGAGTGGAATACAGTGAAAGGGGATATTCAACCATTAACATACATTTCCACTTTTTTTTTTAAATTCCTAATTTAGAGTTTTAAAGTAAATATGAGATGTAAAATATGTACTTTCAGGTTTCGTTTTTAAATAGCCTTTGTAAGTTGAAAGTGAGAAATGTATCAATAAGTGCGACACGTATGTGACTGGGTGTGGTTTATTTCGTCAACTACCAAAATCTTATTTTCCACCGCAGTTACCCGTCCTATGTACATGGTTTTGAGAAAATGTAGCCGCGTTGACGTGGAAAGACAGTGGGAACCCATTTGAACAAAACCACTCTCAGAACAAATGGCCGTGATTCAAAAATTAACCTCCACGTCACTGGCAAGCGAAACTAAATGAACCGGACACTTGGTCCGCGTGCTCGCCGACACGGATCTACTACTATACTTACTAATATAATTTTTTTATGAAGATTTGTTAAATTTAATTCTTATATTAACCTATTGACATAATTTAGAAATACCACCGGTGGGCACACGAGAAAATATGTCAGCCTCAACTTGTTTTGGTTCATCTATGATGAAAAAGGTCGAGGTTTGAATCTTGGCATTACATTTATTTAAAAATAGATTCCTACTCTCTCTTCATAAAAGTTAAGATTAATTTCATTTAAATTATATTTTCTTCATTAGAACCCAAACGGACAGTAAGACGCGAGGGAGGGGGAAAAAAAAAAGATGTGTCAAACTTTTAATAATTGAAATTTCCCTTGTCATGCAACATATCGTAAGGGGCTACATACCGTAGCACGGAGACGCGTTGCAGATGTCCAGAAATCTCGCGCTACTTAAGAAGTAGTTTTTATTTTAAAATTTGGTTCGTGTCAAAATAGAGGGGAAAGGTATAAACTTGTCCCTTACAGCAGGCATGTCAAATTCGTGGCCCTATCCCTAGTTTTGTGCGGCCCGAGGACCTATAATGAGCCATCGTGCAATCCGACCTTATTCTTCTTTTTATGAACGTCAAGAGAAAAAAACAATGTTTTGGAATGTGATATTTGTGAATTTGGCATAACTTGGAGAATTAATGGTCATGTGTGGTTGGTGTGCCAAATCTGCAATCTTTCTTCGACACCGATCAACTTCCACAAAAATGGTTGACTTTGTAAACCAAATATGTTTGAACGTTACAAAACATACGTGTTAACATTTGTTTTCTCACATAAAATGAAACCAAACCCTCGATAGAGATCTCAGCTTACGGAAAAAAAAAAATTGTCAACAAATATGAAAGTGATTTTGGCATCATATTAATTAAGGTCTGGCATTAACACCATAGTTGTGATCAAAAGCTCCAAATTTTTGAGTTAATCTTATTGTTTTATATAAGGGCCCACTATTTTGTTGTTGTAATAGTAAGATACTAAGTTATAATTCTTTTTACTTAAGATAATGCTAATACAGAATAACAGATAATATGTTTTTAAATATGGCCTCCTAATAATATTTATTGAACAATGTGGTCCTTATGATCTAATAGGTTCAACATACCTAACCTACAGGATTAAAAACATTATATTTTAGTATTTATTCTTAAAAAAAATCATGAGAAAGCATAGTTATCTCATTTTCAAGGACGTTTCACGTGAAATGTTTTAGTTTTGAGATAAAAGTAATTTTAAGAAATATAGATCCATCCTCCCTCAAACAAATAAAGATATTTAAAACAAGGTCGCATCACAATATTTTAAGATAATTAAGGATTGTTGTATTTGTGTTTGAAGCCTCAGATTCACATTGGCAGACAAATGAAGTTTATGCAAATGTATAATTTTATTAATAGCGCTTAGGTTGTATTAATAGAATATATTATTGGGATGCAAAATATACTCGTAATATGTCATTCCGCATATTCTAAGGTTTTGGTGGACAAATGATTATTTACTTCTATTTTGCATATTTTAGTGAATATTTTACCATTTTCTCTCTTTTTTTTCTTTTTCTCTCGCTATTCTAAGGTTTTAGTGGACAAATGATTATTTACTTCTACTTTGCCTAGTTTAGTGAATATTTTACCATTTTCTCTCTTTTTTTTCTCTCTATCTCGCTTTCATTTGACAAAAAAATGCTGTGCATACGAGATGAAGCGATCGTTTCATGCATAAATCTCAGCAGGCATTTGCTGCCAATAAACTGGCATACATCTATGAACACCTTTCTCTAATAAGCAAGGAAAAGGAGATTATCCAAGACATAGGGCCAGTTTCATAATCAGATTTAGTACGCCTAAAGTGCGAGTCGATACTAAATACAGGACGACACCTACCTAGACCAAAATGGAATGGGCCAGTTTCGCATATGAAACTGGCCCATTCCATTCAATTTCAGGTAGGTGACGTCTTGTATTTATTATAGCGCCGCACTTGAGGCGTACTAAATCTGACTATGAAACTGGCCCATAGGGTCTGTCACTAAAGGAGTCCGTAGAAATAATATGGAGCACGCATAACAATCTCATAGCACTTCCAGGAGAAGGTGGAGAGAAGGTGGTCCACAAAATGTCCAAAGTACTAGACAAGAATTCTTGCTATGCTCAATTTGCTGAATATGCAAATCTTGCGTGCAAAGAAGGTGACATTAAGGAGATCAAGCAGTCTGAACTGTATTGCAGTGAAGTTTTCTGCTTACAAGTAATTTGAGTAGGAAAAACAACTGTTTTTAATAGTATAATATAAGAGAACATTGATTAAACATTGGTAGCATATTTTCACATGAATTACAGTAAAAGATAAATATCTGTACTTTCAACAACATAAATTAATTTAAAGTTACTATTGCATTATCATTTTATGGGCGTATAACGCACATATGTGGGAACCCATTATTAAATCCAAAAGGGGTGGGACTGGGGGAGGGAGGATACAAACTAAAATATTAGCATATTTGGTAATGTCAAGATATCTAGATAAGTTTTAAGAATAATATTATGGTTTTCATTGCACTAACTTCCTCGATTTGTTCATGAGACATAGGCATACCACAATATGAGGATATTTCCTTTCAAGTAAAAGGGGTCCTTAAAGTTTCACATAAATTATTCTCTACTCATTTGTAGTTGACTCTTCATGGTACTCAAAATTGATAACACCTTAGGTGTAATAAAACTGGTAGTAGTTTCCGTCTTCAAACTACCATCTTTGCTTCCATTACTAGAACTAATAAAGAAGTGATCATCGATTGTTAGCCATACATTATTCTTACAAAAGTTTAAGGTTGTTGGTGTTTTATTTTATACTAAATTGAAGGGAATATTCTTAATATAATATAACATTAGAAATGTCTGTTTTTTGGTTTTTTTTAGCACCGCGTCTTACTAACCGTTTGGGTTATATGCTTAAGTATTAATTACACTAATGGATTAGGAATTGGGAAGGTTAAATTTAGGGGAAGTGAACCCGCATATGCATGTAAGGAGAGTGGAAAACCATTTAGGAAAAACCACCCCCGTTTCATCCGACCGAGATTCGAACCTCGATCTCCCCGTCCTCGGCGGTCGAGCTCAACACGACTGGCGCGTTAGCTAACTACGCCACCGAGGCGGGTAGAAAGGTCTGTTCAATCTGACTTTCGATTCTTATAGTGCTATGCTTAACTCAGCAGTTTTCAGCGAATTAATCGAAGAGATAGAAACGATAAAAGGAGATATAGGCCTATTTAAGATGTGTATTTTAAATAGTGTGGAGAGAGGATATGAAAACAACTTTGCACTTCCTGGCTGGGTATTCAAACCACTAAATCAATACCAACAACTGTATAGCCTGAACTGGTGGTCACATGATCTAATAAGGCAGCGTTTGTCAAACCGTACTCCACGGAGTCCATGGGCTCCGCCATAGCTATATCAGGCTCTATGAGGCAATTTTTGAAGGTTCTTAATTGGTGTTTCACTCTATAAAATAGCATTAGTAATTAGGACTGACGCTTTTTTCAAAGCTGAATAGAGGAAATTTTCCAAAGGTGAAGCCAGATCATGGGATGTTTACCGTTTGTTTTATACTTCTATACTTGTAAAATGTAACTGTCTTTATTGAATCATCATAATATTAGTATAACACATTTTATGAGGGGTCCAGCATGTATTATTTCTGGTGCAAGAGCTTCCTTTACTCTAAAATGTTTGATAGCCCCAAGCCACAGACAAATAATATATCCAGACACTCAACCTTCAGGTTAAAATGGTTGCGCTCCTTTTGGCAGCTTGAGTCCTTCAACACCAGGATCACTGTGGCTAGTCTCATCATCACCCAGCAGTGACACTAGTGAAGCCCACTGTTAAAAGGATTCAAGTTGACAAAAGGAGCGCAGTGAAACCCCCGTAAGGTTGAGAGTCTGTTTCTTACTTGTTTGTGCCCCTGGCCGAAGGCACAATACAAATAAGGTTAAGTTAGAATCCCGGCTGGGTGAGTTGCGAGTGAATTTTCACAAGAGTTTTTTTTAGTTTTCTAACTCTCGCTACACTCTAATGAAAGTGCAATTCGTGTCAAACCCTTCTCAACCCTAACACGTAGATTAAGCCGTTAGTATCCATAGTCCAAATTACCCACATATTTAGGAATGAGTGAGATGAAATGTATTGGAGATTTTAGTAAATTTTAAGAAAGAAAGTGTGAAAACCATTATAAAAAGCCAGTCTCAATACACCCTAACAGGATTCAAATCCCAAACAGTCCCATACCAGAAAACCAGTTTAGTGAGAGAGTGTTGCTTTATACCAGTGGTATTCAACTTATTTATTTCATTTGCCTCCAAACATAATTTATTTTCCAATTTCAGCACAGCCAAAGTTGTTGGTGCATGAAATAATCCATATATATTCTATAATTAAACATCTAAAATAAATAGACTCGTTTAGTCTTGCCAGCTGGTTACCATGAGGCCAGAATTCAGATTTGGGTCAGCCATATTGAGGTTTTTAATCTAAATTGTTTCCCTCTCTCTCTCCCTATGAAAATGCATGTACATTTAGATAAAATATACACTTTTCATCACTATTCGATTGGTTACCGCGGTAATAAAAAACACAACACGAACTGTAAATAATTAGGATGATAAAACGATTACAGAGAAAAGTTCCCCCTTAAAAGGGATTCTTTACAGATGATTCAACTATTTTTCTTTATGATCCGTTAGTATCATCACGCTCTTTGTAATAATAAGGTCTTTCTTAAGGAATATTTAATGTATAATTAGAGAAAGGTTTACTTTTAAAGATGTGAAAGAAAAATAAACGCTTAAATGAAAGACCTGTCATCATGCGAGCGAGGATAGAATTGCAATTAATGGTGTTTATTATATTTTTTAAAACATCTCTTTGACGATGTGGAAATTAAAAAGATAAGTAGGGGTGCTGATAAATTGTGTGTGGTATACTGTTCAATATTAATGAAACCATAATTTAGGTTTAAGTACGTAAAGTGACATTTTAAACATCGTTATTTTGGTATGTATACGACTCAAAACTAAACTAACCAAATGATGGGACCTTTTTAACACTATTCACTAAAAACTAGCATAATTACAGTCAGAATTAGATAGGAATAACCATTTTAGGCAGTTAAAGAAGCTACTTAAACAATGTTCATATATTAATGCTTCAAGTTGCGTGATCTGTAGCTGTTTGTTTTGATATAAAGTATCAATACCTATATAATTATATTAATACAACACATAGTAAAATGCCATCAATGTTGACAAAAAAAAAAAGAATGGTATTTTCTAAAAGGTTCTTCCTACCAAAATCCTTCTGTAACCATAATATCTGGTTAGTAAAACGAACACACAATAAGGGATATATATTTATAGACTAACTTAACCTAGGACAGAAACACTAAAACTTCCAACATAAGCACCAAGAACTGTTTTGACTAAGTAACAGGATGAACATATATATACAGATGTATATACTTATAAACTAATGTAATCTAGGACAGAAACAATAAATACCTAATCATAACACCAGTAATTGTATTATCTAGGAAACATGATGAACAAATACACAAACACAGAATTCATATTTTAGTCGAAAGAAAGGCTAGTATCACTGTCCTATGAACCTATGATTAGCCTTACTGACCACTCGTAACAGCAACCTATTATGCCTTTAACTAGTCTATCTTTTCATACCGTGGCAGTAGGTTGAATAGGAATACGTTTTCATAATATGTTTTGCCCAAATATAGTTAATACAGGAAATTATGTCCTGTACACACCGACAATGTTTCCGTACATAAATCAGAACTCAATTTAGTACAGGCCCACTATTACCGTGTGAGCGACTGATAAGAGAGACTATTGGCCAAATAAGTAACTATCTTTTAAACTTGTGCATAGTTTGGTAGTAACGCAGGTCATAGTTTTCAGCGATGTAAAAGTGATAACGCATGCGCAGAAGAGATACAAGTTGTCCCAAGTTAGTAGATTAAACAGTGATACACCCATCTTTCAAATAATGGATTAGCTTTGTTTTGAAAAGAGAATTAAACATTTTTATAAATTTATTTATAGTTTTAAAAATCTACCAGTTTGTTTCAAAATGCGTTGGGATTAATCTTATTTCTAAACGCAGCCTTAATCCAATAGATAAATTATGAAATTTATTTTATTTTTATTTATCTGAGGTATTTAACGTGCACTTTATGAACTGACTGATCCTGCACACGAGAAGGCCCCACCTATTTTGCCGGCAAAGGTATTTTCACATAATTTTCAGGGTTCTCTTACATGTCACAATCGACATGGGACCAACGGCTTTACTTCCCCATCGAAGGAAGTTGTGCTACACATTTGTATCGCTCAAAGGAAAATCCATTGACCACAGCTGTGTTTGAACCCACGACCATCGGGTCCTGAGGCGAGCACTTCACCCCAAGACTACCGAGGTCGAACATGATGTAAACAGCGACCTTGTGAAAACATATATTTTTTGAAGACGCTAATCCGTTGGTTATTTCTTGTTAGTTGTATTAATTATATAAATAAAAGTTTCCTTCCAGAATTAAGGACGATAACATTGCACTTATGTTCGACCATTGTATGGGGCTAAATGCAGCCACCTCAGTCAGCAAGAAAGTACTATTCGCTATCAGGACACACGGCTTGAAAATACAAAGGTATGTGTCGTTTTCTGGAGCGAGTTTTATCTTCTGTATAAGCTTATACTCCCTTTCGACCTTCAGATATAGCCACCCTTTGTTATGTCAATAAGAAACAAGGGAAAGAAAACTATGAAACTTCTTATCACAAGGTAAAGAGGAAATCTCACTGCTAGTTTACAAATACCTTAAAAATTTATTTTCTGAGCCTATGAAAAAAACATATTTTTTTGTTGGAGGAAAGCTAAATCCATAGCCCTTTTTCATCAAGCCTATCCTCATAGCTCCCCAAATACGGTTAAAAATTCGTTGAAAAGGAGCTAATGTTATTTTTTCATACTATTCTATTAAAAAAAACTCAAAATATAAGGGTTTTTTTTAAAAGGAAAAGACGCCCTGTTAGAATCTTTTTACTTTATTTTGGCGTGAACCATATTTTGAAATAACGCATAGCTGATTAAATACTGCATTGGATCCGAAAGCCTGCACGGCAATATCTCGCTTACCGAGGTGTCCCCCTTAAGACCATAAACCTTTCATCAGACACTTCAATGTCTCTGGCAAGAGCTGAAGCAACCACTTGATCTCACATCCTCGTGGCTTAGTGGTTCTAGTCGACAACAGATCTGGAGACCTACTGGCTGGATTCCGAGTATTTGTATATATTTACTATCCATACAAAGGTTACTCCTCTTACTAATTAATAAAGATTTTTTATATCTTGGTGTTAAGTACTATACTGAAAGTACTAGATGAAGATCGTTTATATTCTAATCTAACGACTAAGCCATGATGGCGGATAGTTATTCTAAGTATCCGTTATTTTGGTTTTATTCCACTCTATTGAATGAGCCGACACCAACACCACTTGGCAATATATCACGTTGACACTGTCCAGACGAACATGTCCTAATACTCTATTTATGTAGGTTACTTCAAGAGGGCTCGATTTACTGCTAATAGCTTTTACTTGCTATGGTCTTAATTGACTCGCCGATGAAATATATATAAACTCTCATTGCCATACTGTGATTCTTCGCCCTGGCAACGATTGGAAAAAACAAGTTCCCGATGCATTCGCACGTGATACGAGGGCACGGGGACAAGGGCGTTAGGCTCGTATGGCCTGGTTTGCCAGTAACTAAGGGGTGACGTTTCGAGTCACAGCTGGGTGTATTTGGGGACTCTTGTTTTCTTATATGGTTTTCCACTCCCTCTCCAAGAAAGTACACAGGGTGGCTACAAAACATATTTTACAAAATTCCCTGACTTTTCCAGGTTTTCCAGGCAACATGTTTCAATTTTCCCTGACTACTTTAGTTTTAATGGTGGATGATGACTTGTTTTATTTATTATTGATCAGATATTAAAAAAGTTTGTATCTACTAAACATAAACATTTTTATCAGTTATTTTAAAAATTAAATTATTATTTTGTTCAGGTATTATTAAAATTTGTTTTAGTGTTTAGTTGTGAAATTATTGGGATTGTTTAGACATATTTTTCAATTCCCTGACTTTTCCTTATTTTTAGTTAAATTCCCTGACATTTCCCTGTTTTCCCTGTCATCCTAAAATTCCCTGATTTTTCCAGGTTTTCCCTGTCTTCCCTGTCTGCAGCCACCATGAATACACCTACACTTTTTTCAAAACCTCTACCCTTCTCCTTAATATCACATTCTCCCCTCCAATATGTATGGACATGCGGATAGCCCTAATGGGGAAGGGGAAAAAAACTAATGCAGGATAAGTTCAACCCCCATTTACAAATATTTTTAAATATTTAGGTTTCCAGGTTTGACACCTTATCTCAACCTGCCAATAGCCTTAAATTTCCGGATTGAATACTTGGAGAGTCCAGTAAATTTAACTTTGTTAACATTGGAGCTTACTCTTTCACACTGATTAATTGTTAGGGAACTGTGTGTTTGGTCTGTTTAAGAATTAAGTTTGTTAGTAAGTCATGTCCTGATACAGTTAGTTGGCTCAGAAAGTGCACGTTAAATAACCCAAATAAATAATCCTATTTTTAAAATACCCTGTGCTAAATAAATGGTATGATACAATCGCATAAATTTTCTCATATTTTGTGTTACAGCTTTGAAGATAATTTCCAAACATGGGTTTTAGGTAAACTACCCTTATTAATATTTTCCTCATAAAAATAAATACACCATCTTGTTGATCATAATAAACACCTTTTATATATAGATTTTAAACCAAATTGCTCAAATATATTTAATAAAATTCAAATTTTCAAAATTAATTATGTGTTAACTATCTTAAAATTATTTATTTTAAAAATAAAGAATTTTTTAACCAAGAAAAACTATTCACAAATCGAATTCAATCTTCAAGGTCAAATTAAAAAATCCATAACTTGTCATAGTAAACTACCCTTAAATTAATTTATTTTAGATAAAATAAAGATATAT
Organism: Timema bartmani; assembly: GCA_902151455.1. Classification (NCBI taxonomy): domain Eukaryota; kingdom Metazoa; phylum Arthropoda; class Insecta; order Phasmatodea; family Timematidae; genus Timema; species Timema bartmani. Next base: position 151,655 of record CABFWB010000099.1, read on the forward strand.
TATTATTATTGTTAGTGTGAAATAGTCCCCCGATACCAATTTTGAAACAAATAATTAAAGCCATTTTAAAAATCAAATTTTACAAAAATCAGTCAATTGTTAACTACTATCGTATGATTATTTTTTATACAAACAAATCTTTATTTAACTATTTATAATGCAAACATCCTAACAGTTACCCATTTTAAACAAAATTTCTAGAGTAATTTTTTTACTCCATAACTGTATTATCCCCACACACTCCCCTCCAAAAATACCTCAAGTATACCACTTAATTAGTCATGTTCATCTCAAACACTCAACAGATATATTTTAAGCAAAATCATTAGAAACATTTTAAAATAATTTACATTTTTTTAAAAATTAGTCATCAGTAAACCACCCATAGGTGAATTTTTACCACAAAAACAAGCATAGATTGTTTATTTTCATATCAAGCACCCCCAAGATACCCATTTGGAACTAAATCGTTAGAAGCGTTTGTAGAATATTTACATTTTTTTTTTTAATCAGTAAACTATCCATAAATGAGATTTTATCCCAAAAGTAAGTAGGGCCTATACTGTGTTATTTTTTATACCCCGCAAGCCCCAGGTACACATAATCGTTAAAAACAAGTTTGAAATATTTTGAATTTTCAATAATTTCCCATCTACCCTTCAGTACATTTTTGCCTAAAAAGTAATGATAAAGTGCTATTGCTCATGTTAAACAAATCTTGTATATGCATTTTAATAAAAATCGTTAAAGTCATGTCCGAAAAATGGTGAATTTAAAAAAAAACTCATCAGTAAACTACCCTAACTACCCTACTACTAATTTGAGGGCTAGGGTCAAAATAAAAAAGAACGTACTGAAGTATAACCCTATAGAATCTAGTTAACTTATAAAGTTTGAACAAATCCATCTAACCATTTCGGATCCGTGGCCAACAAATAATCATGGGGACAGACAGAATTGTAAAATCCACTTTATTGGGCGGTGACCTGGTGGTCTAGGGGTAAGGTGTCAGACTTCTGTGTTGAGGGTCCGGGGCTCAATCCTCGGTCCCGGCACAGATTTATCTGATTGCCAAACCCTTCCTTCACCTCTGACAAGACGTGTATTAATCACAACTTGTGAATGTGAGGAATGCCAGGCCTCTACCGTGGTTCGGATTCCACGTTAAACTGTAGGTCCTCCATTTCATCTCACAATCACCCTACCATTCCACATTAGCGTAAGTGCGTATAACCCGAACGGGTAGTAAGACGCGGTAATAATAATAATAATAACACTTTATTGGGTTCGTGTTCGCATAAAACGTAAAGATTTGTCATAATCTCGTGGTCGATTTGTTCACGATCATAATACCTTCTCTTGGTATGAAAAATTAAAAACAATCCATATCAAGGTGAACAGTTCCCATAGCGAATAATCCGAGTGGGTAGTAAGACGCAGTGCTAAAAAATAAAATAAAAATTGCCCAGAACTGATCATCGATAGTGAAAATCTACTAAAAGGAGCTGTAAGAAGATGTAAAAGGTTGCGTTGGGTTTTTCCCTAGTTTAAGATATAGTTTGTTGGTAATATAATTATTGTAACCTCAGGTTTATAAAGAACATTTTCAACACTTATGATTTTTTAAATAAAAGAGCCACGTCTTGTTAACCCTAAGAGCTATCGGTATGTTTTATATTAATGGGGGTAGGGATGGTGAAGATAGGATTTTAGAGGAAGTGTACCCACATTTGGGTGGAGAATGAGTAACAAATCATTTAAGGATGAAACCACTCGGTACACTCTGCCTATATTCAATCCTTGAACTCATCATCATCGACAAACCAGACAAGACGAGACTGACGCCTTGTCCTTGTGCCTACCGGTACGGATGCCTATAAAATAAGCACATAAAATAAATAAATATGTATGTTGTGCAATATAGGGGTCTCCAAGGACTTTCCATCAATCAATACGTTAATCACTATTAGTATGGTAATAAACTATAACCTTCACTATATAAATATCCATATTTTTGTGTGTTAAATTTATTATCTGTTGTTTGCAGCTTATCTTTTGATATAAATTACTCTTTTTTTTTTTAATTTAAGACCTAACCAATTTGACACCAATGGACATTTTTAATTGAATAAATCAAACTTACTAGTTTTAATTGGGACCAATTGACTTCGTTCAAAAGTTCAAAGCTTCAAATGAATATATCTATACAAAGTTCCACATTATCAAAACAACTCATTAGGAGTTATCTTCAAAGTTGAAACTTGAAATATAAGCATGATTATTTGAATATGTAGATACCTCGTTTTAGTACTTATTAGAGTAACATTACGCTAATAGGCTAGGACCCACTTAGATGGCCTCATGGTCTAAGGCGTCAGTGTAGCAATATACTAGAATGCCGATAACTGGGAGATCGGGGTTTGATCCTGGTTGGATGTACTGAGGCTGGTTTTCCCTAAATGGTTCTCCACTATCCCTCTACGCAAATGCGGGTACACTCCCTATAATTTCAACTTTCCTCATCCTTAGCACTGCAGATTAATTAGTGCATATGCTTATAATTTGAACGGTTACTAAGAAGCGGTAATGGAAAAAATAAGTTAAGGAAGAGGAAGGTAAAGTTTTAGAGCAAATGTACCCAAATTTGCATAAAGGGAGAGTTAAAACCTATTTAGGAAAAAACACCCTCATATACCCGACTGGGATGTCAACCACAAACTTCTCCCCACTGGCAAGTCAGACAAAGTTTTATATTTAGATCCCGTGCCCAGAGATTTGGGCAAGCTTTTTTTGAATGCTTAACAAACAAATTTGTGTATAATATTCAACAATATTTTTATATGAGCTAGTAAAGTAAGTTTCCCCGCTTCGGTGGGCAGTGCACGCGAACATTCGTTAGTATAATAAAGTATTAGGGTTCGGCCAGACTGACAAGCGTGCGAGCGAGCGCGTAATTAGCAGATAGCTCTCTATAGTTGTTGACGAGGAGGTTAAGAATCTTGGCTCAGTGAAATTAGGGTGGTTTTTGATAAGTGATTTATTGTTGTGGTTTTCTCCTCCTCTCTCCACGCTAATGGTGATTCTTATTTGTAAGGGCCTACTTTGATAATATTGAAGTATTTTAACATATCAGTTTACATATATATATATATATTTATACATACATACACATACATACATATAAGTATGGTTTATGATCTACCAATTAAATTAGACCGTTAGTAGCAAGTGTGCTAAACCTATCGATAATAATAAAAAACGTCAAAATGAGAAGTTTTCCTAGCACTCAATGACCAATATACAATAATATTGCTCAGTCGCTCGCTTGCGCGCTTCAGTCTGGCCACCTCTCATTACAACCAATGTGTTATATTTTATATTTTATATTTTAGTCGCTCGCTCAGTCTGGCCGCCCCCTTAGTTGTCGATGAAGGCGTGATCAAAGTTCTAGTCTCAATCGAATGTAATAGGGTGATTTTTCCTAAATGATTTATCAATGTAGTTTTTCTTATCCTCCTTCTTTGTTGATGCGGCTGTGGTTTCTCATATACATCCTCCTTAACCACACCTTTTATACTAAGTTGTTAGTGCACGGCATTAAAGGTAATGCCATTTTTAGACCTAACTCGCTGTAGTGTGGTCGATCACTACAAATAAATCTCAGTCCTTTGTATATTTACCCGAAAAAATTGTGTTTACTCAAGGGATTTCAAATCCTCGAAACATCCAATCTTTAGAATCCTTAATGCCATTTTAGAAAGAAAGATTCGTAAAAATTCGTGTTAAAAATGTAAAGAATCAAAGTTTTAAATTTGAATTTGAATAATAAATATATTTAGAGATATTATTTTTCTTATAAGAGTTTCATCCAAATATGGTTTGATGATAAATCTAACAACTAGATCCCATACCTCATTAAAATTGACCACTAAAGTGAATGTATATTCCTATGCTTGCCAAAAAGGGGTGATCATATAATTACTTTTTACTTTCTCTTGATACCTCGGAGAGAAAGTACATATTGTGATCGTCAAAAAAGTCGAACTCGAGATTTTGATAAATGTCGACGTTTCATGACCCCTGAAGCAAAAAACAAAATGATTTTCTCAATGCTGTCTGTTTGCACCTTGGGCTAGAGCCGAAACTATTTTACCGATCGGGCTCAAACTTGGTATCTGGGGTTTACATAAAGTCCCTCCCTCCAAGGGGATTTTGGAATTAGACATATAGCCCTAAAATTAAGGGCAAAAAGAGAGAAAAAAAATGGTTTTCTCAACTACACTCTAACGATTATGATTAAATTTTGTATCTAGACACTGTTTATTATTATAAACATGAGGGCAGTTCTAATTTTCTCATGAAAATGACTTTGAGGGTACGTTACGTGAGGGAAATTTTCCAATTTTCATAATTTCTCCGCAACTACATCAGATGCGAAATATATTATCATTATAAAGTTTTAGTACTATTAAAGATAAAAATCTTTTATTTAAAATATATTTTTATAAAACCAATAGTTTCTTAGCAATAATCAAATATAATATACTTTTTAATTTAGGTATTTGAAAATGAATTTGATTCTTATACTCTTTGGTGGACAAAGATGTTTTTCATTTCTCACTTTGCGCCGTACCTTTTATTTTATAATTTTACCCGCCACAACTGCAGTAGTGTAGTCAAGGACGCTCTCTTCTGGATTGCCGGGGACTTGGATGTTGGGGTTCTAATCCTGTCCGGGTGTATCGAGGGTGTTTTTAATAAAAAGTTTTTCACTCTCCCTGCATGCAAATTCAGGTAAATTTAGCTCTTAACAGCTACCTTCCTCATCCTCACCTCCTATTAGTGTAAATATGTGGACAGACGGTATATATATATATATATGTGTGTGTGTGTGTGTGTGTGTGTGTGTGTGTGTATAGTCCAAGCCCGATTCCAAGACAAACTAGATCGGACTAGGTCGAATGTATACATCCTGCCGCTCGTAGGATAAACCGATATTGCCTGATGTTTTTAGGTACCGGTAATACTAGTTTTCATCCTTCTTAGCCCATACGATGAATCGACCTTGGCCATGTTTCATCATGCATGGTTCATGCGCAAATGGTGTTAGCTTACCTAACCTAACCTAACCTAAACTTGGTTTGGCCTAATAAAATTACAGGCCATGTTAGTTTATCGCTAAGCCAAAATATTAGGAATATTCAATTTAGACTAGGCTAAACTAGTACATCCAGAGGCTCTTAGAATGTATCATTTCGGCCTAGTCCAATCTAGTTAGTCCTGGAATCGGGTTTGGACGGTAAAACATACACGCACACACATATATATATATATACACACACATACATAGGCCTACATTATATAGTGGCGTATACATTGTTAACCAAATCATAATTGAGGAAGAAAAACTCACAACAATGCTATAAATTTAGCCTCATACACTTCCTAGGCTTACTAAGACTCACATTTTAATTCGGAAACAAATGGATTCAACTCAGCTAACCAAATTTCACCGAAAGTATGGTAAATGGTTGGATATAAGAAATGAGATTGACACAGAGACCGAGACCAAACAAAGACAAAAAACAAAATCACTTATTTTGAAACACAAATTAAAATGCTATTTTCAATGGTTTCACTCTGACAAAGTTGCCGACGAAGAGTTATAAAAAAAAAANGCAGCGTCTAATCGGCCGGACGCATAAATCAGAGGGAAGGTCTACTGAGACTTCTATTCCCGTGACATTGTAGCAAACAACACAGGACCAGATCTTGGCAAGCAAGTACTCGTCGGGTTCCAATGTAGCGCCATTTGGCTGCGGTTACGTATTGAGATAACCTCACCTCTCTTCTTTAACCCTCCCTCTCCACCTGTTTCAACATCTCGAAGACAAGACTCATTACCCCCTCTCGCTCAACAAACTGTCACAAGGGAACTTTGTACACTCCCAGATACAAAGTGCTAGAGTCTGGTCCAACAATCTCAGCTCAGTCGGTAGCGCGCATGCCTATCAAGCTAAGAGGCCCGTATTCAATTATTCTTACACTTGGTAGGAAAAATTGGTCATTAGCAATATTGGTGTTTCTTTTTTCATAATGTTTTTTTTTATTATTATTAGCACTGCGTCTTACTAACCGTTCGGGTTACACGCACTTACGCTAATGTGTAATGGTAGGGTGATTGTGAAGATGAATGGACGAACTACAGTTTAACGTGGAATCCGAACCACGGGAGGTGTGGCATTATAGTGTTACAGATTCAATGAAAAAGGAGGAACATCTATGTCCACCAAAGATCCTTACTATTAAAAATTTCAAAGACCTCATCCATAGAATATATATATATAACTATTGGTTTAGTAAAAGTATTTTTGAATAAAGAATTTTAGTTTTTAATAGTAGACCTACTACACTTTACAATGGTAAGTTATTTCGTATCTCAAATAGCGCGGGAATATGATCAAAATTGGAAATTTCTGCCTATATAAAGTGCCCTCAAATTAATGTTCATGGCAAGATTAAAGTTACCTTTTGGTTTGTAATGTTGTTCACCTCACCAGAAATTTTTTTCACAAACTGTCCAATAGTATTAAGTAAGATCAACCATATTTAATAGAAATAAGACTTGAAAATGGTGAAAAATCACTGAAACATATCATTGTCATAGAAGAAAATTATATAAAATAAGGAAAAGAGAATAAAAAAAAAGATATAACCTTACTAATAATTATTATTACTCCTTACCAAATAAACATAAACATTATTAGAAATGGTAAACAATGCCTAGATAAAAAAAAGTATGCAACATCGTTAGCGCAGATTTAAAGAAACTGGATTTTTTTTCTCTTTTTGCCCTTCTGTAAACTACCCTTAATTTTAGAGTTAGATATATAATTCTAAAAATACCTTGGGGGGGACCTTATGAAAAACCTAGATACCAAGTTTTATCCCAATTGGTAGAATGGTTTCGGTTCTAGGCCAAGATACAGACAGACATACAAACGGCATTGCTAAAACCATTTTTCCGTTTTCAGGTGGTCAAGAAACATCGACGTTTATTAAGAGATCAAGTTCAATTTTTTTTTTTTTTTTTTT